>JBBPRK010000506.1:0-21853 GCA_038093075.1 Boletus patriciae | reverse complement strand
CGCCAGCTCATGATCCCAATGATTACGAAGTCGGCAAGCGCCATAATCTCGAGTTCATCAGCATTCTCAACGATGATGGGACGCTGAACGCTAATGCTGGAGAGAAGTTCAATGTAAGTTTGGCGGGCTGTCCTGAGTAAGCGAAGCTGATGTATGTATGCTGACAGGGCATGAAACGGTTCCATGCTAGGAGAGAAGTCGTCAAAGCTCTCACAGAGGCTGGATTGTTCATCGAGACAAAGGATAACCCAATGCAAATACCTATCTGCAGGTGAGTATCTCCTAACTTTGGAATATATGTGCATGTCAATGTCTGTTTACAGTAAATCCGGAGACATCATAGAACCTATCTTGAAGCCCCAGTGGTGGGTGAAATGCAAGCCTTTGGCGGAGGAGGCGATCAAGGTATGGTAGGACTTATCGCCAGTTGATGCGGGGTCTAACACTTGACCTACACTCTCGTTATAGCGAAGCCGGGCAGGAGAGCTCAAGATTACACCTGCGCAATCAGAAGCTGATTGGTATAGATGGTTAGACAATATTCAAGACTGGTGTATCTCTCGTCAACTGTGGTGGGGCCACCGTTGTCCCGCGTATTTCGTCCGTATAGAAGGCGAAGAGAATGATGTGCGCGTGCGATGATTCTCGGTCACAACATGGGTATTAAATACTTCTTTACTTTCAGACCAATGATGGCAAGAATTGGGTCGTGGGTCGGACACTTGAAGAAGCCACCGAACGCGCGAACGTCTTGGCGGCAGGCAGGACCTTCGCCCTCGAGCAAGACGAGGATGTGCTTGATACGTGGTTCTCCTCTGCCTTGTGGCCATTCTCCATCATGGGCTGGCCTGAAAAGGTAGCTTCCTTCTCATGCAACCGTGTATCGAGTCTGATCTGTTCCAGACCCCCGATCTTGAACATTATTACCCCGCGAGTTTGTTAGAGACGGGCTGGGATATTCTATTCTTCTGGGTTGCTCGCATGGTATTGCTCGGAATATATCTCACGGGCAAGGTTCCGTTCGGCGAAGTCCTTTGCCACGCGATGATCCGTGACGCTCATGGCCGGAAGATGAGTAAAAGTCTGGGTAATGTCATTGATCCTTTAGACGTCATCCGCGGGTTACCACTTCAAGACCTCCACCAAAAGTTGCACGAAGGCAACTTGGACGACAAAGAAATTGCCAAAGCTATTGCGGGGCAGAAAAAGGACTTCCCGAAGGGCATTCCGGAATGTGGGACAGACGGTCTTCGATTTGCTTTGTGTGCATACTCGGGTGGAGGTGAGTCCAGGTCTCTGGTCTGAGACACTGTTGGTCACGTTAGCACACAGGTCGTGATATCAACCTCGAGATTCTTCGCGTGGAAGGATATAGAAAGTTTTGCAACAAAATTTTCAACGCTACCAAGTTCGCGATGCTCAAGTTTGAAGCTGACTTCGTCCCTATCGACGTGGCAAAGGTAGCCTACTCTTCTTTGACGCATTCGACTTGCTCACGAAGAACCTAGCTCACCGGCAATGAGAGCCTCGTTGAGCGATGGGTTCTCCACAAGCTTAACTTTGCTGCGGGCGAGGTCAACAAACATCTTGAAACGCGGAATTTCATGGCTGCCACTACAGCCGTATACAATTTCTGGCTATACGAGCTGTGTGACGTATACATCGTGGGTGATCTTCGCCGCATACACGGCCGATCTTGTTGTTCATAGTATAGCAGGAGGCAATGAAACCCATGACCGACCCCTCGGCTGATCCCAAGGTGCGCACATCGGCACAGCAGACGTTGCACACCTGCCTCGACTATGGTCTCCGACTCCTCCACCCTTTCATGCCGTTCGTCACCGAGGAACTCTGGCAGCGCTTACCCAGGCCATCAACAGGTCCACCCTCCATCATGATATCCCGATACCCCACCTTCGTGAGTCACCTTGACACCCCAAGCTGGGCTATTTTACCCACCGTGCCAACAGGACACCGACTTCCAGTCCACTGATGCAGAAGAGAAATTTGATCTCGTCTTCGCGGCTTTGCGGACGGGACGTTCGCTGGCAGCGTCCTATAACTTGCAGTCAAACATACAACGTACGTCGCAATCATGACAATGCCCCGCAATGTGATTGGACTCTTATGATTTTATTCAGTCTTCATCCACGTCCAGACTTCCGAGGAGAAGGCTCTACTCGGATCCGAGGCTCCTACGATTAGTGCATTGACCAAGGGCTGCTCCAAGGTGGAGGTCATCCAAGGGTCCTCTTCTCAAATACCGGCGGGATGCGGCTCGGCCGTCGTCTCGTCGACCGTGGTGGTATATCTCCAGGTGCAGGTATGTCGTATTCCAGGTTGCTTTCGACTATTTCTTCTCATCGTTATCGATTTCAGGGCCTGGTGAACCTGGAAGCCGAGGTTGCCAAGTGCGACAAGAAGATCGACCTCGCGCGTCTCAACCTCGAGAAGCTGTACAAGGTGATATCCCAACCAGACTATCAAGCCACGGTTCCCGAAGCCGTGCAACTCGGCAACGAGGAAAAGGTGGGCATACGTGTTGCTTTTTGTGTTGGGTTGGGAACTGATTGTGGGTGTCTGTATAGCGGAAGACGTTGGAGGTGGAGCTTTCGGCGCTTCAAGAATCGAGAGAGATGTTTGCCAAGTTGCAGTAGGGAGGGCGTGTAAGACAGTAATACGTGCTAGAGGCTGTAGGCTCGAATTGGCACCCGTCTGTCTCCTGGGGTACAATATATCCTTTGGACTGACCTAGTGCTTACGGAGTACTACATGCCAGTGGGCGTTTGCATTGTAGAGAATCTCCAATAACTCGGAACGCTCTCGCGATCGGTCCGACGTGTTGCATCCGCAACCTCTCCTTTCGTTGCAAGTCTGTCGTTACAGTAAATTCTGCAAGATGTTCGTGAGGGCGCTGTAAGTCGTCTACCTAACGTGACTTCCTCCCGACTCGTCACTGACTTGCTCGCAGGCTTTCCTGTGTCTCTGTGATGTTGGGTCTGTTCACTGTCCGCGTGCTGGCCCAAGCGCCAGGTCCACCTTCGACCGACCCCGCATGCTCAAACCCACCCATGGACCAGTGTGCTTTCTATGTCAACTGCCTCGAATCCAGATACCACTGTGGACCCGACGGATTCCCCATCGGTTATGGCCAATACTACTGTCAGAAATTCTCAGACGACCGCGGCATGTTCGACGTTCAAGGACAGCAATGGCTGATCGACGTCATGCACTGCCTTCAACTGGCGCTCGTCGGGGACGCCGTCGACGCCACGCCCCCGAGTCTGACTTGCAAGGCGCTGGAAGCCGAGGCGTTCGCTGCGCACCCGGGGTGTTATATCGACAACGGGTTTTGTGCGTTGAGCGTGGGTGATTGGGCGGCATTGTTGGAGATTATGGGTGTCGAGACGTTTTTGAATTGGGACGTGGTCAAGGCGGCGGCCGAGACAGCGGCAGGTTGTGGAGAGTTTTATGTGTATATGGTGGAGAGGGGGTTGTTCTAATCTACGGGCCATCGTGGTTTGAGCACGACGCGGGTTACTTCCAAATCTGTACGGACATGACCTCGTTGTCCAAAGCCGAAAAGTCGTACATCCAGTCATCCCTTCTCTCTGGTCCACCACTACGTCTCGATGGCCGCTCGCTCGAGGATTATAGACCTATTGCACTCGAGACGGGCGTGGTCCCTCTTGCAAACGGGAGTGCCAAAGTGTGCATAGGACGTCCCGGACGAGGTGGGTACGTCCAAGAGGCCGGAGGTGTGGGCGGCGGAACAGAAGTGGTCGTTGGCGTGAAATTAGAAGTGGCCGGGGTTGGCGACGACGAAGAGGGCGGAAAAGTCGCGTGTACCGTTTCTTGGTGAGTCACTTTAGTCCTTTCATTTGCATTGGTTTCGGCGAACCGACGGTCGCTGGCAGCTCGCCCGCAGCATACCCGTCCTTGTCCTCGAATGCGTTGGACGACTTCCAATCAGATCTGACCATCCTTTTGGAGAGCGTCCTCTCCCATCCATCGCTCCGTCCAACCAATCTTGTCATCGTGCCCGGCAAGAAAGCCTGGGCTGCAAAATTGGATGCGGTGGTGTTCGCGGACGGGGGCAACGTCGTGGATTGCCTCATGCTCGCGTCTCGGGCTGCGCTCTGGGACACCAAAGTTCCGCGTACAAAAGGGGTGGAATATCGGGCCCCGCGTAGGCATCACACACAAGGCGATGTCGGCATGGACGTGGACGTTGAAGAGGAAGCCGAGGAAAGGGGTGGACTTGAGACCAAGGGGGTGAGCAGGGCGACCGATTTCGAGCTGACTGACTATTGGGACGAGGGAGAGGCCTTGAGCGGGAGGGAACTGTGGCCGGTGTGCGTCACGCTGAACGTCGTACGTTTGTTCTCTCGTTTCGGCGTTGTTCCGTCATGGAGATGTTGCATCACGCGTTGATTCATGTGCTACTACATAGTTATCGAACGTGCACTTTTTGGACGCCACGCTACAAGAAGAAGCGTCCGTACCATTGCGGATGTATGTGATGTATGCGTTCCCGAGAGGGAAACCTATCCTCCAGACGTTCAGATTGATCGGGCCGGAAGTGTCTACAATGGACCAAATAAGAGATCTCGTCAAGGTTGGCATCGATCCTCTATGGTTTCCCCCTCTCGGTGCTGATCTCGCGATGTTGCAGCGTGCGGAAACGTATGCCCGTAATGCATGGACGGGGTTGGAGGCTAAACTCAAAGACGAGGAGGCTCGGCGGGGCGTAAAGGCGCGTGAGAGGTTCTACGGCAGGCTGAGATGATGATGACATATATGGTGAATGAATGGGCAACCTTGAAGGGATTGAACCAGATAATAATGGGTTCTCCGTTGACATTTAGTTATCAGAGAACGCACCACTAACGAGCAATTATTGTCAATCCACCCGTAGACGCTTTTGCAGCGACTCTATATCTGTTTCAGAAATTCCAGGCGTCTCCAATCCTCGCTTGTATGATCGAGGCGTCACTGATGACCCTGGGTCATCTTGTGCATCATGCTCCAGGTCCGAATATGATGGAAGTATAGAGTTGCCGTGCGGTGCCTGGCTGTCGCATGCGGTAGGGCTGTGATCTGCCAGTGACCCAGCCGATGTTGGCCCTTCAAAGTCTTTCTCTCTTAGTAACTGCCCTTGGAGAATTTTGCCCATGTGCGTCTGTGCGAACGGTCGCCCTCTGCTCCGAATGCCAAGTAATGCCATCACAGCAGGTAGCGGCGAACCTAAGAATGTGATTTCCATCTCTTCGAAGCTACCAGGGATATTGAACAGGTTCCGCGGGGTTGCTGTAGCGTTCGGAAAGTCTGTGATGCTAGTGGGTACGCCGAGGAAACGGCACACCCGGAGGTACGATTCATAGTCTCTGAGATAGAGCTGCCCAGCGAACACGTTCAACTGGTCGATCAGAGCCCAGGGTGGAGTCCAGTCGCAGGGCAAAGGAGGAATGGAATAAAGTCTGAGATCGTCCGACGGTTTCATGCGTTGTGATGTGCGCGGCGCATACACATGAAGATGGACGCATTCACTTGCCCTAATGCCTGGCAGCAGGCGGTCGGCTTCGTATGGGCTCAGCAGAACGAGTACATGGTCGCGGTCGTTTTTGCGAGAGAGAATCCACTGAACAGGTCGGAGGTACTGATCCATAGTTCCTCGAGTGGACTCAGGCTCGATCGTCTTGCAGAAATCTACCGTCGCCAAGATATGTGGACTCCAGATGTCTGCCTCGCGAGTAGCTGCGGAGCTCTTTTCCAGCGTTGTAAAAATGGGAAGAAGGGCGCTGCCAGTGTAATGGAGGGATGATACCAGTCTTCACAAAGGCCGCAGTATCCTGGTGAAGAAAATGTTCCGCCGGTTCTGCTTTGGGAGGTAGATCCACCTCTCGTTCCCGCGGCTGCTCGCGGTTGACCTCCCGTTCTTGTTCTTCTTCCATCTGTACACTTGGAAGTGATAGAATCCCGAGATCTTTACAACGTTGCCGGATCCCTGGATCCAGCGCCGACAAATCGCTCTGCGCGTTTTTAGATTCGCGGGGTGCATAGAGATCGGCCAATGATTTCAGTTCGGGCTGGACCCATGCATCTGACAGCTGCCCCGGTGTGAGGCCATTGTCGCAGAAACGGGACCAGGCATCATATCTCGATTTATGGCTCATGCCTTGTTGGGCCCAGTAAGGAGCCCGTTGCTGAATATCGGTCCACGTCTCTTGTATTGCCCAGCATAAGATGTTGACGATAGTGACTCGGGTGTTCGGATCTTTTTTACCGGCCAAAGTACGGATGCTCCGATCAACTTCCGGTGGCGCAAAAAAGATGACCGAGTGGCCATGACCCAGTTTGTGCCATCCGCATGCAACCTGAAGATCACAAACTGTGAGATCCAGCAACAGAATGACGGCGCCGAAACGAACCCTGCACCAGAGCATCTTTTGTCACCCCGGGACCCAGCGTAACGGCGGCCCGTGACCCGATAGGAAGTTTAATGTCCATACCTCTCGTGTGTGCATTATCCAGATAGACTACACAACGATCTAACTGTTCAGAAAGCGGAGACGATGGCATCGGTAAAGTTTTGCCATTTCGTGTGAGTACCATCAGTTCATCATTCTCGTTGAAATAGATAGCCCCAGCAGTATCGCGGTGGATTTCGAGCCACGCAGTAGCCACTTGGTGATTGGAAAGATCGAGTATCTGTGAGCCAACATCTAGCAGAACACGAATTTCGGGTTGTTGTGTGGTTACCAATCGGAGGAACGCATGCGTGGTCCATCGCTCGTCGGTCTCATGAGTTACCATATAGGAGCCATTCTCAGGCTGAAGAAGATATGCGAGAACCCTGGCATTGGTTCCCTTCTGATGGTCGAGGTCACGCTGAGTGATAGACTCATCGGTAGCAGCCATCGGCCGTCGTTCGTGCCCGAGAATCCTAATGCTTAGTTGAGCAACCGAACCGAACATCATGAGATGAGTTGCAAGCTCACTGACCAGTTATAAGCTTCTCCCGTTTCTCAGCTAGATCCCAGCTAGACCCGGAGAATTTGCATGGAAATTCTTTCGCCTCCTTCGGAAATACTGCTTGCGAAAGGTAGAAATCCATGGTGGCTTGATTCCAAGCGAAAAGCGGGCGTATGATTCTGTCCCATAGCTCTGATGACCGGAGATTGATCTCGACGAGTTTCTGAAGCGAGTCTGGCACTGACTCGCGATCGTACTCCATGATCCAAAGGGCGTGTTCCGTGGATGGGTCATCCTGGTCTAGTAGCATCTCGAACGAAATTCTCAGTTGCTCCTCGCTCAAGCCGGTATAGTAGTAAGATAGGCATGTGAGAATGATGGTGAGATCTGGATGGCCGAACTGGGTGTTGGGTGCCGGTACGTCCTTGGATCGATATAGAACTGCAAGCATTGTGGGAGCCGTGGAGCGGTATGCTCTGGCTCGCAACTGCGACTTGGAGACAAGGCCATAGTCAGCGCGCCATCTGCGCTCCGAAAGAGCAAACAAGAGGATGTTAGAGGTCAATAGACCACCGAGTAGTAGTAGTCCACAGCCTGGGGCTCGATGCAAGCACCCGGGTCAGCAACAAAGAAATGGCATTCATCAGCACCCCATCAATCGAGCCAGCTCCGACATCCACAAACAAGCTGCCGAGCTCGTCTATAAGGCCATTGCAAAAGCGCGAGTCTTGGAGTTCTTCGTGCCAGACCCACGTCCCTGTATTCAATTTGAGCGGTCCCACTTGAAAGGCCGTGTGGGCGTGGAGGTACTAATGAGTTTGGTGATGACGGAGGTTGAGAGTTCTACTGCGCAGCCCCTGCAGGATGTTGAGCCACTGGAGCGAGCCACCGCTCCGCAAGTGGGCAAACGCAGTAAATGAGTCGAGGAGATCCACGGGACAATCACCCTTGAGCAGAACTGGCAAGACGTCATTGGGTATCACGTAATCATCAGCATCCAGACAGCATCAACTTTGATCTGCACAGGCCCCCTTCGACGAATTTTGAGCGGATCATTCCGGCACCAGGTTGCGCCAGTCGTTGATCCATGCGGCCGTGCAGGATTGGCTTTGAGCCGATCATTGCACACCAACGCAATGTTGGGATACACATGGATGCACGTTACTTGCAACTTGAAGAGGCAAGCTTCGCGCTCCACGGGCAAGCACTGCCCTTACAGGAAGTCGGACTCGGCATTCGGCTTGCTGTGGAGGCCAGTATACTGAAAAGTGTTCCAGGTATTCCCTCGCTGCATACTTCAACCGCTCAGTTTCCCCGCTAAAGTCAAAATGACCAACAGTCCGGGCACCGGAGACAAGCGATCACGACCCGGGTCGGAGACGTCTGGTAGCCTGGCCGAGAGCTGCGAAAGCACCAGAATTAAACGACCACGACATGAATCGAGGACGTCACCGTCTTGTACCTTGACCGTGGGTTTCAACACCCAGCTGCTAGTTTACCGACTGACCTATCTGGAAGGATGCCATACACTCGCCTAACGTCTACGCCGAATGTGCGGGGATGGTGCAAGGGGAGCAGGAAACTCCTGAAACCGGAGACCAGCCACATCGTGTGTCCTCTTCCTCAGGTTCTGCGACACATGTAGACGAGAACGAAGAACTGGTTATCACGAGTATGTAACTCATCTCTCTACACAGATGGCAAAGATTGCTGATGGCATGATAGGTATCCGAGCGACAGATGTCGCTCTTGGCCTCAGACGAGTCCCCGCCGGCTTTTACACCACTGTGCATTGCAGTGGCCTCAAATGGAAAACCGAAAATAAGCCTTCATCAGTGAATGACGATGTCGTCGAATGGAGTGGGCCTATTCTAATGTGAGACCCCCCTTTTCCAACTAGGATTAGCCCTGACAGAGTTCCCAGACCGACGGATCTGTCGGCCATCGTTCGACTTGAGGTGTATGCATCCTTTGAATTCCAGCCCGTGTTAGGTGCTGGGGAGCAGCTGCGAAGGCTAGCAACCACCGTGGAACAACTATTGGACCGCAGTACAAAAGGCTTTCGTGAGTGGGACGACGCTTTGCACAAGGATCTGGGTATTCATACCATCGCAGAGTTTACCTTCTTCCCAAAGAATGGTGATGTCGTATCCCCGTGCTCCTCTATTTTGGTCACTGTCAAACGGCGGAAGTGTGAGAGCAGTGATTCACCAGCGTCAGGGGTCCTTGACCCTCATTATGTAAGTAGTCGACTTTTTTCAACACGAGCCTCATAATTCAATGTATGTCCATAGTCAACCACAGAATCCCGAGGCGAGCTAGAAGACGCAACGAACGGAGGGCACAGCGCTCTCTCGCGTTACCGGAGGCACGGGGGAAAACGGGATCTCACACGTTCTATTGAAGAGTTTGAGCGGGCGCTCAATATTTGTCCGCTAGACCATCCTTGTCGTGCGGCCGCACAGTCAAACCTGGCAATGGCCAAATTTATCCTCTGTCAAGTCGAGGACACAGATGGCTCCTTCGAGGTTCCCCTTGGCTTGTATCACAATGCACTTGCTGCGCGTCCTGTCGGCCACGTTGACCGACCATCCACCTTGATTCAGCTGGCTGTGGTGCATGTCGCGCGATTCGAGAAGCGGAGGAATGAGGTCGAGAGGGCACGGGCCGAGGCATTGTTGCATGAGGCCGTGGAGCTCAGTTCTACAGAGCGTCATGAAAAGCGAGCTGCGACTTTCGCGCTCCAACTGCATGCCGGACGTGGGTTGGGCGCTCTTGAGGCGGATGGCGGATCTTCGGCGAAGCAGGATTCAATTTTAGGCTTAACGGACGAGGACCTATGGATTTTCAGCGTCCAGTTGTTGCACCGCTTTGAACGATTCGGTGATGTGGCCGACGTGCAACAGGCGATCACACTTTCGGAGGAATTGGTTAGGTCTACTTCGGTTTGGGATACCCGGTATCCTAGAAGACTAACGAATCTCGCTGTGGCGTTATGTCATCGTTTCAAGCGCCTCGGAGAGCTGAGTGACCTCGAGGTCGCCATTTCGAGGCACAGGGCTGCTGTTGACCTCACCCCTCATGGTCACCCCGACAAGCCTGGTCGACTTAGCAACCTCGGCCTCTCCTTCTTCACTCGTTTCCAGCGCATCGGGGAGCTGAGTGACCTCGAGGACGCAATTTCGAGGCACAGGGCTGCTGTCGACCTCACCCCTCATGGTCACCCCGACAAGCCTGCTCTTCTTAACAACCTCGGCAACTGCTTCGCCGCTCGTTTTGAGCGCCTCGGGGAGCTGAGTGACCTCGAGAATGCAATTTCGAGGCACAGGTCTGCTGTTGACCTCACCCCTCGTAGTCACCCCGACAAGCCTGGTCGACTTAACAACCTCGGCAACTCCTTCAGGACTCGTTTCCGGCGCATCGGGGAGCTGAGTGACCTCGAGGACACCATTTCGAGACACAGGGCCGCTGTTGACCTCACCCCTCATGGTCACCCCGACAAACCTGAGTTTCTTAGCAACCTCGGCAACTCCTTCTTCACTCGTTTCCAGCGCATTGGGGAACTGAGTGACCTCGAGGATGCCATTTCGAGGCACAGGGCTGCTGTTGACCTCACCCCTCATGGTCACCCCGACAAATCTGCTCTTCTTAATAACCTTGGCAACTGCTTCGCCGCTCGTTTTGAGCGCCTCGGGGAGCTGGTTGACCTCGAGGACGCCATTTCGAGGCATAGGGCTGCTGTTGACCTTACTCCCTGTGGTCATCCCGACAAACCTGATCAACTTAATAACCTCGGCCTCTCCTTGATCACTCGTTTCCAGCGCCTCGGGGAGCTGAGTGACCTCGAGGACGCAATTTCGAGGCACAGGGCTGCTGTTGACCTCACCCCTCATGGTCACCCCGACAAACCTGGTCGACTTAACAACCTCGGCCTCTCCTTCTTCACTCGTTTCCAGCGCATCGGGGAGCTGAGTGACCTCGAGGACGCCATTTCGAGGCACAGGGTTGCTGTTGACCTCACCCCTCACGGTCACCCTGACAAACCTCGTCTTCTTAACAATCTCGGCAACTCCTTCAAAACTCGTTTCCAGCGCATCGGGGAGCTGAGGGACCTCGAGGACGCCATTTCGAGGCACAGGGCTGCTGCTGACCTCACCCCTCATGGTCACCCCGACAAGCCTGTTCTTCTTAACAACCTTGGCCTCTCCTTCATCACTCGTTTCAACCGCATCGGGGAGCTGATTGACCTCGAGGATGCAATTTCGAGGCACAGGGCTGCTGTTGACCTCACCCCTCATAGTCACCCCGACAAACCTGATCATCTCAACAACCTCGGCACTTCCTTTGTCATTCGTTTCAAGCGCCTCGGGGAGCTGAGTGACCTCGAGGACGCCATTTCGAGGCACAGGGCTGCTGTAGACCTCACCCCTCGTGGTCACCCCGACAAACCTGGTTGTCTTAACAACCTCGGCCTCTCCTTCTTCACTCGTTTCCAGTGCCTCGGGGAGCTGAGTGACCTCGAAGACGCAATTACGAGGTGCAAGGCTGCTGTTGACCTCACCCCTCATGATCACCCCGACAAGCCTCGTTTTCTTAACAACCTCGGCAACTGCTTCTTCACTCGTTTCCATCGCCTCGGGGAGCTGAGTGACCTCGAGGACGCAATTTCGAGGTACAGGGCTGCTGTTGACCTCACCCCTCATGGTCATCCCGACAAACCTAGTCTTCTTTACAACTTCGGCCACTCCTTCAAAGCTCGTTTCAAGCGCCTTGGGGAGCTGAGCGACCTCGAGAATACAATTACCCTGTACTTGCATGCTGCTTCCGCCCCCATCGGCCCTATCAGTGTTCGATTTCGTGCATCACAGAAATGGATATTATGTGCGCGGCATATACGCCATCATACACTCCTCCATGCATATTCTACTGCCATTACCCTCCTTCCTGAACTCGCATGGATTGGCCTCTCTCTCACACACCGTTACGATGAACTCGCGCAAGGTGCCGATGTGGTGCGGGAGGCTGCTGCTGCTGCTTTGGATTCGGGACTCCCCGAAACTGCCGTGGAGTGGCTCGAGCAAGGACGCTCGATCGTTTGGGGGGAGCTATTTCAGCTTCGCAGCTCCTGCGAAGAGTTGTCTTCTGCTCATCCACATCATGCGTATAGACTGCGGGAACTGTCGGCCGCATTGGAGCACGCTAGTACCAGTCGTGAAGAGTCCTTGTCCGCAGTCTTGGAACAGACTCAAAGTGCCGTGCATCCCACGACAGAGTCTTTGCAACAAGAGGCTGACAGACACCGTATGCTCGCTATTGAGCGAGACGGACTGCTCCAGGCCATCCGGAGGTTCCCAGGCTTCGAGCGATTCCTCCTCCAAAAGGATTTCTCTCAGCTCCGAGCTTCAGCACACTCTGGACCGGTGGTCATGCTCAACGCTGCAAAAAGTCGCTGTGATGCGTTGGTTATTCTTGCTGGTGTGGATCACGTAATTCACGCCCCGCTTCCCGCTTTCACTTTACAGAGATCCGCAGGTCTTCAAAACATGCTGGAGGAATTGCTTGGTCACGCTCGGTGCGACAACAGGGAGGGGGGACCTGCAACACGGCGGTGCGTTAGCTGGGAGTACCTCTTATCCAACTTGTGGAACGGTGCCGTCAAACCAGTCCTCGATGCCTTGGGTTTCTCGGTACGTCATGTCGTGACACTTGAATTCAGACCTGATCTGTTCATCTGTCTCCGAACAGGTCCCTGGTGACCTATCGCGCATTTTTTGGTGTCCGACTGGCCCTTTCGTGTTTCTTCCTATCCATGCAGCTGGTTACTATGGCACCCAGCATTCGCAGTCTGGGCACACTGTGTCCGACTTTGTCATCTCGTCATATGTCCCTACTCTCAGTATTCTTGCGCCTCCCCCCAATCCCGATACGACACCTAGCGACGATTTCCGCCTCCTCGCTGTTCGTCAGCCAGCCTCGGATGGTCTATCCCGACTTCCAGGCGTGGCCACTGAGTTGGAACACATCAGGGCGGTAATCCGGAATTCACCCTCAGCACGCACCACCCTTCTCGAGCCGTCTGTCGGCACGGTCGAGGAAGTACTCGGCCTGATGAAGGAGGCGGACTGGGTCCACTTTGCATGCCACGGAATCCAAGATGCCACAAATCCGACTTCGAGTGGTCTTTGTCTCGCCGATCGACGCCGCTTGAAAATATCCGACATCATCGCCTTGTCACGTCCCCGTGGTGGCCTTGCCTTTCTTTCTGCATGTCAGACGGCGATGGGTGACGAGCGTCTCACCGACGAGGCCATTCATATCGCAGCGGGCATGTTGTTTGCGGGTTACGGGGGGGTGGTTGGGACGATGTGGTCGATCAGCGATAAGCATGCGCCTGATGTGGCAAGGGACCTGTACGGGCAGCTGTTTCGGGACGGCAAAAGGCCTGGTTATCGGGAGGCGGCACGAGCGCTGCACGGAGCTATTGGGCGTCTTCGGGGTAGAGCGTCCTTCGCCACATGGCTGCCATTCATCCACGTGGGTCTTTGAATATCTGGGTGTCTATATCTTGTACTGTCACGGTGTCGTACTACTTGTGCCTATTTTAAATCGTGTTGGCAACGAATCAGGCTGCACTACTTCCTCAGGCTATCGTACAGCGATCGATGCATCCGAGATTCTACGACGCACGACGCACGACTGACCGCCAGGCTCCCCACACGGTCCATGGACTGCTCGCGACGAGCCTGCGTCCCCCGACAACGTGTGCCCACCCGTTTGAACGTGACACTGGAATGACCCGCGCGTCAGCGATTCGAGGTGATGAACATCACCTCATATATCGCGACGCACACCCATGCTCTCCTTCGCTTTTGCCGGAATCTACGCATCGCGTCGGCGATCCCACCAAACACGGAGAAGAGGAGGAGGAAAAACGCACAAGGCGATGTTAGGACGGACGTGGACGTCGATATATAGGGAAGTCGACGAAAGGGGTGGACTCGAGACCAAGGGGGTGAGCAGGGCGACCGATTTCGAGCTGACTGACTATTGGGACGAGGGAGAGGCCTTGAGCGGGAGGGAACTGTGGCCGGTGTGCGTCACGCTGAACGCCGTATGTTTGTTCTTTCGTCTCGGCTGCGTTCCGTCACGGAGATGTTGCCCCACGCGTTGATTCGTGTCCTACTACATAGTTATCGAACGTGCGTACAAGAAAAAGCGTCCGTACCATTGTGGATGTATGTGATGTATGCATTCCCGAGAAGGAAACCTATCCTGCAAACGTTCAGATTGATCGGGCCGGAGGAGTCTACAATGGACCAAATAAGAGATCTCGTCAAGGTTGGCATCGATCCTTTATGATTCCCCCTTCTCGGTGCTGATGTTGCGATGTTGCAGCGTGCGGAAACGTATGCCCGTAATGCATGGACGGGGTTGGAGGCGAAACTCAAAGACGAGGAGGCTCGGCGGGGCGTAAAGGCCCGTGAAAAGTTCTACGGCAGGCTGAAATGACGGTCACACATGGCGAGGAACGGGCAGGAACTTTTGAAGGGATTGAGCTTTGAGCGCTTGAGCGATTAGACGAGGTCGCGGTGAGCTTCAAGTTCGAGAATTGTACCGAGCGGAAAGGCTTGAATAAAGTGCTCGCACAGCATGCGGCTTCATTCAGGGAAGGACTATCACTAATGAAGCGCAGTGAATACTAGTAGATAGCCCTATGAAAGGATGTTATATCTCATCCTCTGGGCCCTCCTCGATCATCTTCGCATATTCCTCGTAGGTTGCAAATGTAGGCAAGGTTTTCCGTTTCTTGCGTTTGGCTTGGGTCTTGTACTTCCGCTTGCGTTTGTCGCCGCCGCCGATTCCTCCCCATTCTTCGTCGCTCTGCTCTGTTTCTGCGTTTGCACCAAAGTCATTTGGAATGTCATCCACACCGATCAGGTCATCATCGTCAGGCCCTTCAGCAAACGATATGCCATCACCGAATTCGTTTCCGTCAGAATCAGTTTCGGGTTCTTCATTTCCGTCGACGCTCGAGTTGTCAGCTGTGTCGGGGTCAGATAGTAGCTCGTCGGTATCATCCTCCGGGGAGGCTTTATTTTCCTGCGGCATTGTAGATAGCATGGCCTGGCAGTTCGCATAAGAATAGGAGACTGAGAAATCTCGGTGTTCGCACCTTCCACACAGCATCCTCTCCTGCATCGCTGGACCCTGCTTCATCGGCTTCGTGTTCACCGTCGGCACTGTCCTCATCGGATATTATTCCGGAGCCCTGGGATTCTTCCGATCCCGCCCCTTCGCTCCTCTCGTCCTGGCGACCTTGAGCGAGTTTCCTGCGGTTTTTTCTCGCAAAGTATTTGTGGAAGAAGACCTAGGCCAGGTGAGACAGCGCTGCATATCCCGTGAACAGGATCATACCTCATCTACCGGTATCTCCTCCACTTTCTTCTTCCAGAAATTTTCTTCGTTTGGCAGCGCGCCACCGCTGACCTCGCCTTTGACTCGCTTGACAGAAACGCCGTCGGCCGCACTCGCAGAGGGTTGCATGGCACTTGCGCCTTTCGTTTTAGGTTTTTTGGGGTTCTTGTATACAAAGCGATCGAGAAAGTGGGAGAGGGTGTTGAGCGTGAGGTCGGGGCTCGAGGTGATGGGTTGTGACGCGAGAAGCTGACGCGCATGAAGTGAAATAGTTGGGTGACAATGATGGAGGAGTGGAAGCTGAACACGACGGGGTTAGCAGTTGGGGAGACCCATAAAAAGGGACGCACAAGTTCGTATAACGGTGAAGCCGATGCGTGTGCGAACTGGGGGTCTCGTTTTCGGGGATCGTAATCTTCCGAGGGAGTTGGCGCTCCTTGCAAGAGCGCGCGCAGACCCGGAATAGTGCTGAAAATCTTGGGAGGGCGAAGGTCATCAACCACCGATGTTGATGCAACGCACACTTACTTCTCCGAGTAAATAGAGTCCTCCAACCACAAACTCTGTGCCTCCAGCTCCGCCACTGACTAATAGCTGGATAAACCTGCGAACGAAGCTCTTCACCCTCTCGGTATTGCTATCGGTTTTCAGGGACTTGAATAGTAGATTCAAATACATCGTCTGCTTTGAAGACGATGCCAATCGTCCATCGTGGAGCGAGGAGTAGAGCGCACGATAGTATCGGTCCACAATCGACTGAGAGTGCGAAGAAGGCGACGAGGAACCTGGTTGACTAGCAAGCGACGATGAAAGATGTTGGATAAGGACGAGAGATTGCAATGATATATTGAACGTCGACGTGTGCGTAATGAGGAAGAGAGTATCGATATGCTTGTGGAAACTGAATTTGGCAATAAGCCTCGTGAAATGGAAACAAAATAACTACGCCACCTTGCTTCGGCAGCATCAAGTTTCGCGAATGGCAGAGCACGGTTCACACCGGTAAGGATAGCAGATATAAGTTTTCCGTCGGTATCCTCTTCGTTGTCAGCAACTTTGCCTTCACTCAGGAGGTCTCCAAACATGCGGAAGTACACGTCAATGAGCTGTAGAGCAACGGCTGTGTCGCCTGGCTGGAGAAAGATCTGATTGAGTGTTATAGCGGCATAGTAACGGACGTGCGCGTTCGCCGTGTTCTTGCCCCCCGATGCTGATGTCGGGGCGGCTACGGGAACAAAGACTAGTGAAGTCATCTCGCGTATGACGACTGTTTTCATCAACGGATGCGCCTGTAAGACTTGAAGGATGTGGTATGAGGCACGAGAGCAAATCTGTTTCTCTCCATCTCCCTGCGTGGAATTACGAACAAGAGAGACACGAGAACGAGAATGCACTTGCCAGCTTGTTCACAAGCAGCTTGAGTAGATTGTGTTCCTGCTCAGGTTTATGTCGTAGGAGGTTGCTGATCAGCGAGAGCGCTTGGGTCCTCACGTACGGTAGAGGATCGGCGGCGAGGTTTTCGAGTATTTGCAGGACCGAGAAGAAATACTTTTTCAGCCAATCTTCAAAGTACCAGGCGAGTAATTGTTCGTCATCGATGTTGCGATTCGTCAAGGGCTGGTCGCGAAAATATCTGGTTTGACGTGGTCAAACATGAACATCGACCAGAGGAACAGACCGACTTGAGCTTGCGATCTGGTGCACCACCCCCAGCCCACCAATCGACGATGCAGCGCAAGGCTTTCAAGCTTTCACCGCGACCCCCTTTACCCTTTGCTTTCTCGGCCAAATTCCTGAGGGCTTCAAGAGCTTTTGTGTTGTGCAAAGGACTGCTTTGGACGAGCAGCGTCAGAGCACTTAGCCGATCCGACAGCGTCCCCGACTGTAGAATTTTTTGGAGGAATGCATATTCGGAGTTGGTCGACGTGACGGTGGAGGAGGACTGGAACGAGAGCACTGCCTGCGCGTGAAGGACCGAAGCACGATCAAAGAGACCAGGGGCATCTTCGGTCATGTCTGTGGTAGCAATACGCTAGCCAATGTACAAGCGTCAGTCAAGCGCGTACATAGCCGCAAATACCACGTAGACCACAACTACATCGACTCACGCCCGACAGATGGTTAGCGCAACGACCACCGATGCGGTCCCAATCGAAACCGCGCACGACGACATGATCCACGATGCCCAGCTCGACTACTACGGAAAACGACTGGCTACGTGTTCTTCCGACCGCACCGTCAAGGTTTTCAACGTCGTCGACTCCGAGCCGTCCAAGTCGGGTGGACAGACACTCAAAGGGTGCGTGTCCCAACGCGATTCGCTGAGACTAACGCTCACTTCCTGCCGGTCCTCCTAGTCACACCGGCCCCGTCTGGCAAGTCGCTTGGGCCCACCCAAAATTCGGCAATATCCTCGCATCGTGCTCGTACGATGGCCAAGTGCTCATCTGGAGAGAGCAAACACAAGGACCTTCAGCTGGATCGTGGACGAAAATCAAGGAGCACTCGTTGCACACCGCGTCAGGTACTTCCACCGCCTACCTACATGTGCTCTCTCTGACAGTCTGACACTGTGTAGTCAACTCTATCTCTTGGGCCCCCCACGAACTAGGTGCCATCCTGGCGTGCGCCTCTTCCGATGGAAAACTCTCCGTGCTCACTTTCAAAGGTCCGTTCCGCCTTACTTTTATACCAAACCTACCGCTGATCTTTCCGCCAAACCAGACGACGGCCAGTGGGTCGCCGACATCTTCAACGGCCACGCCATTGGCTGCAATGCCGTCTCTTGGGCCTCTGCTACCCACCCCGGCTCGCTTATCCAACCCCATCAACCCGGAGCGCCTACCCTTCCCGCGCCCTTTAAACGTTTTGCCAGCGCCGGCTGCGACAACCTTGTCAAGATCTGGTCTTTCCGCGAGGATACCCAGACATGGGTCGAGGAGGAGACACTCGAAGGGCACGGGGACTGGGTGCGCGACGTCGCGTGGGCACCCAACATTGGACTGCCCAGGAGCTATATAGCGACGGCATCGCAGGTACGTAATGCGGAGAGATAAGCGATGTGATTCTGATATTCCTTCGTCTTTACTTGGACACAGGACAAGTCCGTACTCATTTGGACAAAGGACACACCGACCGCATCGTGGGTCAAGACCGCCCTCGACCCGTCCCCTACTGCATCTCAGAATGCGCCATCAACACCGGGCAAGTTCCCCGATGTCGTTTGGCGCGTCTCCTGGAGCCTCGCGGGCAATATCCTTGCTGTGAGCTGTGGCGACGGGAAGGTGACGTTATGGAAAGAGAACTTGAAGGGTGGTTGGGAGTGTGTGAGCGACGTGAACAGTTGAAGTGATTGTGGATTATATGGTTGTGATAGCACTCTGTTCTTGAGAATCTACTTTGTATTGGCGCTTTAGAGCCAGTTCGAGCGGCTATGATTGTGCAACGATCATTATCACACCAGGACGCGTCGCACAATAGTACTAAGGACGTCTTTGCAATCGCGTCACCACCATAGAGGGCTTCGTGATCTGGTACTCCAATCCCGTTCGTGCGAGGATCCATTGATGCTACGACACCACCAGCGACAGTGATACGCGAGGCAAACATCTCACGAATCACAACACAACATACTCGTCCGCACTCACCACCGCATCCGACGAAAACACCCCCTCCTCTCCCCTATTTACCCTCGTCTCCTCGCCGCCTCGATTCCATCCAAACCCCCCTGCACCACAAAGGCTACCTTGACAGGGGCCAGTGTCGTCACCGCCCACACTGGCACCATACTCGATTGTGCCCGATCGTTCGTTGGTCGAGGTCCACGGGATCGACCAGCCAAGGGCATGCGTGGAGGTGTTGAGCGACCGGTTAGAAGGGCCGTTAGAGACGGTCGAGTAGGAGCCTGCATGGGGTGGTGTGATCATGTTCGAGTTCGTATTCAATGTCGACATCGCAAAGGGGGCGGCCAGCACATGCGGGAGGGAAAGGGTTTGTCTGCGTTTTTGGACAGGGGAAATTTACTCCACGCGCTCGTTCGAAGCGTCTTCGGTAGGACTCCAAACACTAAAGAGGTTACTCTAAGACAGCGTGCAAGATATTTTAGTTACACACTTCGCGCTCAGTGGCACTGCGGGCCTTCCCTCGCCACCAACTCGGCGGTGGTAAGAATCGGCGGTGACGGCGTGGGGCTCATCGAATCGTGCTCTGATTGCCATCCCCATCCGTGGTCGCTCCGAGGGGACGTAATGTCCCTCGGGGCCAACGTCTTCGGTGAGTTAGTCCCCCGTCGATCAAGATCGTAATTCCACGTCCCCCATTTCGTCAACTGGTAAGTACCGACGCGAAGCAAAAAGTGCACACAACCTCGCGCCCTGTCGCGCGACGAATGGAGATTGAGAGCGTACCTGGTCCAGCCCCGCGAGACCCGCCGCCGGACTTGGGCGCCTCCTCTCTCACCTCGAGCTCCTCCAACCTGGCATACCGCGCACCGTCAGCCCAGCCGTCACCACAACACAGAAAAAACGACAGGCAGACTCACCCCAGCGCCTCCCGATCGTTGACCAACTTGTGGTGCGCAAGCAGCACAAGCAAATCCGGAACCGAGACCCCTTTGCCTCGATAATACGCAGACACCCCCCGGCGCTTCTGGATCACCCCAAAGTCGATCCCGCTAAGCAGCTTGTTCAGCTTGTGACGTGAATCCCGCCTGTCTTGTTGCCTTTTGTCGACTTGTCTTGGCAGGTGTTAAATTAGGCGCTGTGGAATACCGGGATGAATAGACTGAATAGACGTGCACTTCAAAGACGCCACTGAGTTTTTGCACGCAGCGATGAGTAGTCAGGTTTATCAGAAGTCGATTTGGGGACGACGCACCACGAGGAACGGAGCGAGATTTAGACGTTCCAGCAAACCACTGTTCGGATCCAAGAACTCGGCCCAGGCTCTTTAAACGCACGTATCTCTCGACCCGTGATCCACTTCAAAACACCGCCGGTGGACGGGAGAACGCACGAAAAACTCCGCATGACCACCAGTGAAAATGTTGGCGAAGATGTACTGGGCAAGATGGTCAGCCATGCGAGATATTTGGTGCAGTCATGCATCCCCTTACCATGCCAAGCAAGTTCCACGGGATAAACATCGAGAATGCCCAAGTAGTACTACTGGAATCCATCTGATAGCATAGGAAGGCGTGCAGCGCGCTGCACGCAACTGTCAGCGTCGGCTGAGACTACACTCACAGACACCTTACTAGTCATGACTGAGCTGATTCCATCCCTCCCTACCGTGGACGAGCTAGAGGGTCGGTCAATCGCTGGCGCAACCACTCACCCGATGAATACAAGCACGAGCTATTCTCTCCCGAGTACCACATCGTCAGTCCAAACACCTCCATGTACGAAATCAAAAGAGCGTCAACCACAAAGCGAGCAGATTCATAATCACTGGAAGACTGGCACTGTAATGGGTCCCGTGGTAAGGGTGGATGGGAGACGAACACCAAGGAGAGAACACCCACGTTCACGTCTTCAAGAGCTGGTTGAGCGAACCCATCGGTCTCTGGCATGCGGGGGACGGCAGTGCGTGGGGTGGTGGCGAACACGGCGGTCCTCGTCCCCGAGTTTGCGGCGCGGGCGCTCGAGCTTGCTGCGTCGTTGAATGGGGTCGGGGGGTGCATCCGAGTGCGGTCGATGAGATGTTGAGGTGATCGATCACGAGGGGGCGAGGGAGAGTGGTATGTTGATACGGGGCGAGCGACACAGGGGAGTCGGGGGCATAAGCGGGGAGGGAGAACGGCCTCTGAGGATTTATGCTCTCAGCTGTCTGCCTGCCAACTCGGGTGCGACGGAATTAGTTATTGCCTCGCGGAACGCTCGATGCCATGACGTACCACGCCACACATCACGTGCTTCCAGATTTTCCCTGGTCCGAAAGTTTTCATTGCAACGCGCTTCTCTACCTCTTTCTTTCGTCTTTCTCCTTCCTCGCCAAAAACACGATGCACGCTATCTCGTCCTCGTCGTCGCGGGCAGCTCGCAGGGCAGCTGCAAAAGCCGTTCGGCCTACTATTTTGGCCCGCGGTGCGCACAAGGAGATTAAATTCTCCAACGAGGGTCGGGCAAGCATTCTAAAAGGCGTCGACGTCCTTGCCAATGCTGTCAGCGTTACCCTCGGTCCCAAGGGTAAGTCGTGGCCGTATCTCTGCATTGTCGTGACCGACCGCGTCGTGCAGGTCGCAACGTCATCATCGAACAGTCCTTTGGCAGTCCCAAGATTACCAAGGGTGAGTCTCATATTTACGCGCATCGTGTCACATACTCAATGAGCGGGATTTGCAGACGGTGTCACGGTCGCAAAGTCGATCAATCTCAAGGACAAGTTTGAAAACCTCGGCGCCCGGTAAGCTTACGCCCTTTCTCCCCACGTCGTTCGTACACTTACACACTTCCAGTCTCGTTCA
>JBBPRK010000505.1:0-21907 GCA_038093075.1 Boletus patriciae | reverse complement strand
ATTATGCCAATGCTTGGATATGAACCTGCCTTATCCTTCACAACATGATTGTGGACATTGAGGAAAGGCTTGGAATTGCATCCTCAGCAAATGCATTTGCTGCAGAGTATGAGGAAGAGGGGGAGGGGGGAGAGGGAGAGGGGGGAGAGGGGGAAGGGGAAGAGCATGGTGAAGAGCATGGTGAAGGAGAGAATGAGGGTGGTGAACAGTTGAGGACAGATGGGCAGAGATTCTGACACACACTTATGCAGAGACTACTTCAACACTTGGCTTAAGGAGTGCACAATCCACGACATAGGTATTTTTACTACCTATACATGTGTTACTTCCTATACATGTGTTACTTCCTATACATGTGTTACTTTTAAGAGGGGGGAGCTACAACATGTACAGAAGAGGGTGGGGAGGAAAGCATATGCTATACACAAATGAATACAATGAGGGTTTTGTGAAAAGCAGCTGGAACAGTGTGAACAACATACTCAGACATTGAAGAGCTTACCCTCACCACTCTGCATCCTGCGCTGCATGGCCTGCTCTTGAACCCGCAACTGCTGGAGCTGGACTTGCAGCTCCATCTTCTGCAGCTCGTTCTGGGCCATGGATTGTTCATGCTGCATTTGTCGCATTTGCATCTTGCACTCGTGCTTGCGACTCATCTTGTTATCAGCATGCTTTTCCTGGTGCACCCATTGCTTCAAGTCTCTCTTGGCGACACGATCTCGTGCCTTGTGTTCTTGCATGGCTTGGATGGCCGAAAACATTGACTTGGAGGTGTCGGTGACTTGTCTGATGGCATCCGCGACAGATGGGCCTGCACGTTTCCGGGAAGACAATGATGACGAAGTTGTCACAGGCGAGAACCAATCTTTGACCTCTGTATCATCAGAGCTTTGCTCCAGCGTCGGCGTTTTCCTTTTCAGGTTCAAGCTTGCAAGGAGCTTGGTGGGGGCGGTGTCCGAGTCGGATTTGTTGGTGATGGGCATGGAAACGGATGGCAAACCTGCTTTCAGGAATGGGTGGCCACCTTGAATCATGGCATGTTCACGGGGGACAAGTGGCGGGGGATGGGGTGGGACATAGCCCACGGGATCGTTGAGCAAATAAAACCTTGTGGCGGGAGTGGCAGGGGGTGCAGTGACCATAGCAGCCGGGGGAGGAGGGACAGTAGCAGCAGGGTGGGGGGGAATGATAGTAGTGGAGGGACTTGGAGGGGGGACAGTAGCAACGGTGGTGGTAGTGTATAACGAGTTCCAGTTCATGTCATCCTGAAATAAAGAGTCATCAAAGATAGAACCGGGATTGAAAATATCATCGTCCCGAAGCCCCCATCCTCAATCTCAAGCACAGGGGCAGAAATGGTAGATGAATTGGTGGGAGCATGTGTTGTTGTGGTGGGAGTGGGCATTGTGGTGGTAACGGCAGGAAAATGGGTGGTAGCGGATGGGCCAGCGGCAGACTCAGAGGATGGGGGCTGTTGGTGAGGGACATGGTCCTCACAAGTTTGAAAATTCGGATGTATGTTGAAGAGAGTCGCAGCTTGAGTGGCGAAGTTCTGGCCTGCGTCCGAACTGCTAAAGGCCGTGTTGTAGGCAGGGTTGGTCCTCCACCAACCGTGCAATGAACTAAACCATGGAAAGTCCTTCAAGACAGAACCTGTGTGGTCAACAAGTCAGTACACATGATACATGAACGAAAAAATGGAAAGTTACCTATCAAACCTTTTGTCTTTTCCGCACCTTGAAGTTCTTCGATCGCTAACCCGGCACCCGTCTGACCCAGATGCTTGATCTGCTCGTTGTATTTAGTTTGAAGGCTGTAATTAACCTAGTCAGTTATAAAGGGGATCTGATGGAAATAGTTACTTTGAGTGATGCCGTTGAGTGGTGGCCACAAAGACATGTGGTCTTGACTTCCAATCAGCAGTGACGTCCACTTTGTTCCCGAAGATATCAGGCGAGTTCATTGTAGATACCTTTCTTTGTAGAATTAAGCTGAGATTTGTTTCACCCTTTCTCCCGTGCATCTTGGGTTGAATCGGAGAACAACTTGACACGTTGGGTTGGGTTGTCGGTGCACCATTCAATGAAACGATTGGTACGATAAGCATACACTTTGTCCCAGTAGATCTTGAGTGATTTGCTAGGGGCTGCCTGCAGAGCAGAGTCGATCTTGGGTTCTTCGCGGTTCTTCATCTGCAGGTTGACCCCACAGTGAGGGGGGGAAAGTGTACATGAGTAGCTGCCATAGCCTACGACTGGCCAGATGTCATACTTTAGTCAGAGACTCGGGGCTTGAACCACACTGCCAAGAAGCTGGCTGACATATACTCTCTCAGAACATCATGTGATCAACTTAGAACCTCACGTACTAGTCATGTACTCTACTTTGAGACCCACTATTCATTCATCCATATGAAACGACTACCTTCTAATCTCGAAATTTTAGGTCTGGCTTAGGGAGACCAGTGTGATCCAGACATCTGGTTCGAGACTGGGCAGGGAGCCAATAGCATCTGCGAAATGAACAATCTGGGGGTGTCTGGGTTAGGTTAGAACACTCTGGAGTCAGGCTTGACCTCAGGACTCACCTCACGGTCGATGAGCTTTCTGTCCATCGACATCGAGTTCAACTGAATGACAGGGCGATACCACAGACTACTCCACACCCCAGTCCCAAGCACGAGCCCTCAGGCCTCAGGCGCCAACATCGTCTTCCTCATCTACTCCTTCACCTACCACATCATCCACAGCATCATTGTCCTCATCTGTACTACCACCTTCAGGCACAGCATCATTGTCCTCATCTGTACTACCACCTTCAGGCACAGCACACCCTCTCCCAAATACTCGTACATCTCATCTCCCAGCCAAACACCCTTGCCCACGTCTCCTTCACCACAGACCCAAACCATGATTCCAAGCACAATACCCCAACAGTCCAACGCCACCTCCTCAAGCCAACGCACCGCCATCATTGCTGGTTCCACAGCAGGTGGAATAGTCCTCATCATCATCCTTCTCTCCCTCACCTCTTTCGCCTGTTGAAACGGTTCAGAGGACTGGACTTTTTAAATGTGATTGCACCCAAATGGAAACAGGAACAGTTGAGAGCGAAGTTGCTCAACAGTGAAGACCTCGCCGACGATGATCTCACATACCCACTGCACAGGTACAACGACTACGACACGCTTTGGGACATGCGGGAGAACAGCATGTGCACATTGAAGGCCAGAAGACAGATACTGGGTATGCCAGAGACCGGATCGTCATTCAGGGAAGATGCATGGCCCTCGCCCAACGAAGGCACTTGACTCACGGATCCCCTCACCGACAGGGACAATTTCAATTTTGGTATCGGTTTGAGGCATGTCGTGGATGACATGATGGGTCCCTCTTTTACGGCAGTGCATGGCCAAGTTGGAGGGGGGATCCCGGAAAGCGCTTACTGACACACACACCATTTGAAAAATCAGACTCATCCATGACTCTTTTTATCTTAGTTAAGGGTATGGAATGACTGTCCTGGGTATGGTGAGGTGGACATTGGACCACTGCCTGTCAATGGGGGCTTTGTTATGCAGAAACACGGGAACACACGAGTAGGGTGATGCCCAATGGCACAGTGAGTGGATGCTTTCTCCTCGTAGCTCTTGTAGTTGATGCAACTTTGCCGCTCAGATGGCTGTACAAGGTTGGTAGCTTGGACACTATGGACGTGGATACAAATGCATTGTTGGGCGCAGCCCAATGCGTGAACGCACTCATTGATATCATACGTTTTGTGCATGCTGGTCTATCGCAGTCACAATCGCAGCCACTCTTGGTGTCCTCATCGCAATCGCACACCAGCACCTGTGCTTCCTTATGCTCGCTCGGTATTGGAATTGATGAAGCGGAACGGGGGAGCCACCACCCAAGAATGTTTTTAGGATGGAGGAACTCAGGTAGCATTTTGAAACGACAGCAATGATTTGAGCCATGGCACTGATGGGGACAGTACCAATATTGCTCAAGGTCACCGATGTTCTCATTTGTGCATAATGGAGAAAAATGTGGGTCTCTGCAAGCGGGCGGTCTGCAAGGGGAACATGTGGACAATGTCAAGGAAGTGGACTTTGTGGGCGCCCAGATACGGATTCAAAGCAGGCCCCCACATGCATGCACGAGAAAGACACAGTAAAGTATGGACCTTTTTTTGCACATGTTGGATTGAAGTGCGGAGATGTGTTGGACAAGCAAGCACAACAAGTGGGATATATCAGGATTGAAAAGGTATGTCTCTTTTTGTGATTGGGCTTTCCCGTCTATTGAGGATGAGAGTCATAGTGCATTTCCATGGCAATCATGTCTATTTTGCCGACCATGACTATCACAATGTTGTTGCCTGTCGGCAAAGCATCTGTGAGAGCCAGAGAATCGGGTATGTCGTTGAACTGATCTGTAGATGTTTCTGTTGCTAATCCTATGCTAGTGAGGTTTGTCGGTCACAAACTTGAATCAATAGTCAGGGATATGCACTCTGCATCCGCAGGAATTCTCTCATTGGCCTCTTTTCCCGGCCTCGAGGAAGCGGCCAAGGTATTGTTGAGCATATGGAACACATGTGAAAAGGTGGTCGTGAGTGCCCTGTTGGTTTGGACCCACATAAATTTTCCTTCTAATGCTTTGCTAAAAAGATGGGCCGTCTCTCTTACTTGCGCCTTGCGGAACACTGTGTGACACTTCTCTATTCTGTTTGGTGCAATATTATTAAAGCCGGAGTGGGAACTGCCCTCGATGAGCCTGTTGAGCGGTTGTGAGCTGCACTTGCACCAGTGTGTCGAGGTGATCCTGAGTTGTCCATTTTTTGTTTGACTGATACTGTCTTTCAGATCAGGACATTCCTAGAGATGCAGCTCCACTGACCATTTTTGAAGCAGTACCTGAGGAGGGAAGAGGTTGGGAGAAGGCACGAACAAGATGTAAAGACAATGCCCAAATCACTCTTTCAGGTTGCCCAGGACAATGACATCAACATGTGTGCACGCATGACCGCTGGTCTCCATTATGTCGAATTTAGCAAGGGCACAGGTGTGGTGTGTGTTTGACCACCCGAGCTCCAAGCATGTAACAATGGGATCCCAGATGCTGTTTCAAGGTTTGGGGTGAGTAGCTCATATTCCTGTTAGCTGTTGTGCGCACTGACTGACTGGTTACCAATAGATGTCTGTTCAAATCTGCACATATGGTGAGGTGTGCTCAGTGGCAAATGAATCAAGGCGATTCACACAGGAGGCGCCGGTGCTGCTGTCATCGGACCATCAGTTTATTCAGAGGTGCTATGCAATGTTAAATAGGCAGGAGTGTCGAAGAGAGGTAGTGACTGGACTCCTGGCTGAGCATGCTCTGGGCCACACAACGGATGGCGAACCGGTGAGCGCAAACAGGTGCCTGGATGGGTCTGTTGGCGAAGGAGGCTATAACAATGGCGGTGGCGGCTATCTGACACTGATGCCTGCATATGGACTGCCGGTGTTGCCACCTCTTTGTCAACCATGGCCAAGCTGACTTGATTGGGTCTGGGCCTGGATTTGGACGAAACATGCCGACATTGTCCATGTTGTCGATGGGTTCTACTGCATCTGCACTGCCAACACTGACACCTGCCAAAGCTACGTTCGTCGTAGAGGAGACCGAGATAAGGACATCAATGACGACCAAGATGGAGACGATGGCCACGGATTCAACGCCACCAAGAATTATTTGTGTGCTCAAAGAAATGCATCGCGCCCAAGACTCTGTGGATGTAGGGCTACCTTTCGAGGGACGTTGGTGGGGGCGCTGGATGCGCAGAATGACGTAGAGATGGCTCGTTGTTTGCAAGCTTCACAAGGAGAGGAGCGGAATATGATACATAGTAGTAGTACAGCTACTTTTCCTCGACCTTATTGAAATTCTCAAAAATCTCACACAGGTCACTGTAGAAACTCCATGTCATAGAATGGTTCAGCTTCTCTAAGCACAATTTGCCTGCCGTAACCTTGTAAAGATCAAAAGACAAGTGTCATACCAAGATTCCATAGAAGGGTGAAGTGGTGTTCTTTTTGGAAGCACTCTTCAAATAGCTTTCAAACTGGGTTCTTGCTGCTTGAATACTGGCCCTGGCAGTCTTCACCTCAACGATCAGGACAATGTGGTCCAAACACAGTGTACCTGTTGCCTTGGCAACAATGAAATCCAGCGATTTCCTTCTCTTTTTGGCATCCAAGGGCTTTGCTCCATATGAATTATGGCATTTCATTTTCTGATTGAACTTAGTATTAAGCCTTATTAGTAAAGTCTTGGCACTCACCCTGTCTCCTGACTTCTTGGCTTCTAATTTCTTCTTGCCCTTTTTTGCCAAGATATGGTGGGTGATAAGGATCAGGTCCACTCTTCAACAATTGAAGTGTGAAATTCTCGAAAATCAGAGTTTTTAGTGTGTAGCCAAGGTGCCTAGTGTACATAATGCTGTAAATTACGTAATTGTTGTCATTATTCTGTTGTTAACGAAGCCGGAGGTATATTTCCTGATTTGGAAGTCATCTCCCTTACAGTCGAAGCATTGCACAAGGTGAAATTGTCCATATCTCAGCAGCAACATGATATTATCTCAAGGTGTTAGTGTATGAAATGTATCCAGCATAGTCCTCTACAACATTGTAATAATTAAAGAATGGAGATAATTGATTGCATTCACTGTAGGTCTGAAACATGACATGGTGCACTTTTTACCCAGATGGTAAATTCCTAATCAAGGCCCAAAAAAAGAATTAGGGGAGTCCAGTGTTTTGTTGAGATGTAAGGCTCACAAGTTGGCAAATTAGTAGAAGAATCAGGACTATGTAATAGAGGATTCTTCTAGCTACATTTCATACACTAACAACCTGAGATAATATTTTGTTGTTGCTAAGAGATGGACAGTTTCGCCTTCTGCAATGCTTCAACTGTATGGGAGGTGACTGCCAAATCGGAAAACCTACCTCCGGCTTTGTAACGATAGGATAACACTAATAATTACGTAATTTACAGCATTATGTACACTTGGCACCTCAGCTACATGCTAAAAACTCTGATTTTCGAGAATTTCGCACCTCAATTGTTGAAAAGTAGACCTGATTCTTGTCACCCACTGTACGAGGGGTACTGCTGTGCCTTCCCTTCTCAGCTAAATTAAGTGTTTATGATGTACATATGTAATTTTCATGTGACTCACCAACTTCCCAGATGGCCCTGGCTGTGGGGTCTCCTCAGGCTCCTTCGTGACCTCTTCAAGATATACAGTAGCTTTCTGTTCATCATCAGCATCACCCTTCCATTCACCTTCCTTTCCAGGAAGTAAGTGCCCCTGTGGCTTCACCAAGTGCCTCTTCGTGATCGGGAACACAGTGCTTAGGTAAGCATTGAGTGGCCCGTATAGGGTCGCTTCATAGCGGACGAATTGCCAAGGACTGAACAGGGTCCCAAACCGATCTTGAAGCCAGTTCTCTATGACTGGCAACCAGGGTTCAGGTTGAGTTGATTTAGAAGTCGACATTGGTGAACCAGTCCCCACTCAACTGAGCCAACTCATAGCTTACAGTGGTTCAAAAAAGTGTTCCAATGTTTGTATGTTTTCCACTAAAGTTGATATTTCCCGACACTCCATAACCCGGTGTAGGGAATCCACATTCCCTAGTCACACAATCCCTTTCTATGCACACTCCCTGACCTCCCAGCCATCATATCATTCCAACTCTACATATCTGGAATTCTTCCACTTTGTTTAGGTCTCACACGGTGTCCTTCTGACTAAATGCAAACCCGGATTACATTTCCTGCGCACCGGATCCTTTGTCCTACAGTCCTCTCCTTGTCTGTGCCTGTCCTAATTCATTGGTGAGTAATCATACTATTATGCTCTTGTCTTTCTCTATTATTCTCTTGATGACTCGCAAATGCGATCGATATTCAGATACATCGCATGGGTACCTACACCGTATTGCATTACTTAGACTTTCTCTCTTTGTTCCTATTTAGTGTTCGACAGTCTCGGGTATGCCTGGGACTATAAATCATTTGTATGCACACTTGAAATTCTATCTTCCAGTCTCCATCAGTTCCTTCTATCTATGAATTCCCAAGTCCTCAGTTGCAGTTACAGTCCAGCATACAGTCCAGCACTTCAAATATTCAACAGTCTTGGAAGTAGTATGCATCAGTTTCCTAAGTTCCTACACCAGTCCAGCAGTCCTGGAAGTGTTAGGATGTCCATTTCTTGTCTCAAAGAGGGTCCAGTGAGCCTTAGTATCATCCTCCTACTTATTCTCTCTTGTTAGAACCCCTAAGGGATGAACCTAATTGTTTCACTTCACTTTTTGGTGTTTGCTACTAACTGGTTTACTTCCTATTGATTAGGAAGGGTTAGAGCATCAACCGATAGACCCACACCACCTATCATCTTTACACTGGGCCCTAACATATGGGTATATCAAATGAAGGACCTACTCCAGGCTTGCTATGGATGCAAAGGTCAAGAGATTTGGCTAAGACCTGATGGAATGGCAGCCATTTTAAAATGACATGTAATTGGGACACTTATTTGACCCTGCATTGGATAATCATTATATCATGTGCAATATAGGCATATGACAGCTATTGATGGTTGCTATGCTACCAAGCTATGTGATTATGTAAGTGACATAATTCCAAGCAATATAAATCCCCTGTGTTCCACTTCAATTGACCTCACAATACCATAGAGTCCATTTCTACCCCTATTAGAGCCACTATGACATTTTACAGGAGATGTACTCAGGAACAGAGTGATGTCATTATAGTCTTGCTTATATAATTACTTAGCCAACCAATAGAAATATCAGCAAAGCATCCTTCAACCATTTATAAAGTATTCATCAACCATTTAACATTTTATAGTTCATAACATTATCAAAAACATAATTAATAATGTAAATATCAAGCATTTAAAATGTTTGGAAACCATCTGCAAAGCCTCTAGAGATTCTTTATCAACCATTTGACCTCCTGCAGCCCATTATATTATTAGAAACATGTCCAATATTGTAATATTAATTATTCAACAGATGTAAAAACCATCTGCAACACATTTGGAGATCCTCCATGAACCATTATTAAAATGTATAGAAACCATCTTCAAACTCTCTGCAAACCCTTTGAAAACCATCAGCTTGACTTAGAAAAGGCCAGGAAGAAGTTAAAAAATACTCACATAAGTTAGGAAGGCAAGCACTACAAGAGGATAGTACTGCAGATGGGTGCCAAATAGGTCAGAATAATGTCATATAAAATGAAGAAACATTTGGAAATATATCAGAAAATGGCCGGAATCCAGCTGAGGATGAAGGACCTATGGGGTCACTATCTTCCTAAAGAAAAAAGGCCTAAGAGGTCAACCATCCATAAAAAGTGGTGCCTAAGATGTTCTTAACATTAACATTCTGGAAAATCTTACATAGGTTATTATAGAAACTCCATGACATTGAATGGTTCAGTTTCCTTACGTGTGATTTGGCTACACTTGCCATAATCTTGTAATCATTGAAAGAGGAATATTGTACTAAAATTCCATAGAAGGGTGAAGTGGTGTTTTCTTGGCAGCAGTTTTCAAATAGTTTTCCAGCTGGATTCTTTCTGCTTGAATACTGGCCCTAGGGCTCTACACCATATGAATTATGGCATTTCATTTTCTGATTGAACTTAATATTGAACTTTATTAATATAGTCTTGCAGAAATCACTTATTCTATCTCCTGACTCCCTGGCCCCCAACTTCTTCTTGTCCTGTTTTGCTGAGGGGCGCTACTGTGCCTTCTTGGCTAAATGAAGTATTTATCAGGTACTTTTTGTATGACTTACCAACTTTCCAGATGGCCCTGGCTGTGGTGCCTCCATAGCCTCTGTGACCTCTTTAAGGTATAGAGTAGCAGCTTCCTCTTCATCACCATTGTCATTACCTGTCTCATCATCTTTCTTTCCAGGAAGTAAATGCCCCTGTGGCTTTACTAAGTATCTTTTTTGTGATTGGAAACATGGTGCTTAGGTAAACATTGAGCAGCATATACAGGATCGCTTCATAGTGAACAAATTGGCAAAGACCAAACAAGGTTGTGAACTGATCTTGAAGACTGTCTTCTAGGGGGCAGGTTAAGCTAATGATTTGGAAGTTGACATTGGAGGAACCAGTCCTCAGTTAACTTATAATTTATATAGATTATACTGCCACCTATGTGTTGTGGAATATTGTATGACTATTGGAATATTGAATAAGGTCATAGGAAATGGTTGCATTTGTTTGTGAATACCTAGGCCACTCGTGATCACAACCAGTCTAAGGAGCCCTCAAATATCATAATAGAAAACTATCTCTTATATTTGATATCATTAAGATCTCTATAAGAAAACAAAAACAATATTAATATATAAGATACTAATAATAAGTGTAAGTAGGTTGCTTCCTCAAATCCCATAGCAGAACAGAATGGATTTCATGGGTAGTTCTGGATGAAGAGATGCAGTTTGAAGCCCCATGCCTTGTATAAAACCATTCTACAAATGGTTATTATTGAAAGACTTGTCACAACTCATTTACCCTTCCAGATATCAAGAAAGCTATTGTCAACTACATCACTTTATAGACATCTGATGTCACCACTTACATGTTTACTTTAGCTCCATTGATTTTTGGCACAAGTTCATAATCTAGTTATACTTCAATTTTCAATCATTGATTATTATGCCTAGCCAAGCATACCCTTTCAGTGATTTATTCCCCTACAGGAATTATGATGTCATGCTATCTGATTGATTTGGTTGAAATCAAAACTATAAGTACTTTAGTCTTGTTATTATTTATTAAACTGAGATTTATATTTGGAAGCACCATGCACTATTACTCATATATGAATAATCTTCAAACCATATTATAGTGCTGTTCATGATGCAAGACTTCCAATTTAACTTTTTGCTTATGTCTTTGCTGTACATTTAACACTTCAAGGTATAAAAGATATCTGATGAAGACCTATTGCCTCAAATATAGATAATCAAGAGGTGTTTCATTGAGACAGAGCAAGGGGCTGTATATCTTGGGGAGGTTATTTCTTTCACATGTGTCTCACATGCAGCCAAGTTGGTTGTGGTATGTAAAGAGAAAATAAAATGCAAAATTATGTTGTAAATATCTCAAAAGTTATATCCTTGCTTTTATCTCAATCACTGTGCTGATAAGGAGGTATATAGTATTCTACATGAGAAGGTTGATGAGGACTATTTTCATTGTCCTATGATTTCATAGTTAGTTTATATTAATACACCACATAATTTATTTGTTACTGATGGAGTTAGGCTTGATAAAAATTAATCATATTATCTAGTGTTATCACAAATCTACTAATCATCCACATGCAGCCATGCCATAGGCACTCCATCTGCACCAATAAGGGGCATTTGTTTACTGTATGTAAGCTGCTAGATTCTGCTGGTTGCCTGTGTCATTTTAGATGGTTTGCAGATATTGGCAGTCTTGACCTTGGCAATCAGCACCGAGCTATCAGCACATAATTTCCCAGTTGCTTTTGCAATGATGAAATCCAGGTATTTCTTTTCCCTTTTGATATACATGGGTGCATCTTTATGTTCAACATGATTCTCAGGCTTAGAGTTGGATGGCTCTTGGCACTTTCAGTTGTCATTAGACTATTGGGCCAAGGAAATTCAGTAATGTTGATATGAAGCTTTTCCTTGTGCTCAAGTCAGTCACTGGCATTTCAGGACCAGGAACCTGTTGCAATTGATACATTCTATGGAATGTACAACAACTCCAAAAATCCTTTCCATACTAACCCCAATTGTGATGTACACAGTGCACCACCAAACAGCATGGGGCTCCTGCTTAGCCTTGGTAAAGTTATAAATAGTACATACCCTTGGCTACAATATTGCCCCCTATGTCATATGATTGAGTTCACAGGGTGGGGACATACAATCAATCAATACCTTAGAAAGGGCTTTTTCACTTTTGAAATCAAGGGGGTATTTGGATATTATTAGTACTTGGTATGGCCTTCTTTTGCTCTAAGACCTTCCCTAACCCTCCTGGACATGTTTTCAGTCAATTTATAACATTCTTTAACTAATCTTCTATTCCACCTCACTTGAGTTCTGTTCCATAACCATGAATCTGGATTTATACTCTACAAGCCTGCTCTTGAGCCAAAACCAGAGACATTAAATAGGTTTCAGGTGAGGAGACTCTGTGGGTCCAACCAAAGTCCAGAATTCTTGCTTCCCTAGCCAATCCTTGACTCTTCTATAGATATGCTTGAAGTCATTATCCTCCTAAAAGCAGATATTAGGAGGGATGAGCTCATAATAATCCAGGTTTGCTGCAGTTCATCCTTCAAAATCAGAAGGGAGAGATTTCTACAGTATCTACCCTACCATCAGTTCTAGTTGCAAAGCTGATGCCTTGCTAATATATACACTCCCATATTATCAAATAATTATATCTAAACTTTGCCATTTTTCCCACCAACCTATACATAATCATGCTTACTGCATGCACATGTGTTTATGTTGGTGGAATAGAAGTTGCTACTCATCTGTACCTACCAAATGGCCCCTGGGCCATGTGATGTGACCTGGAAACCATTGAGATCTCCCTTTTTTAACATAGCAATACAACTGTAAGTGCTTTTTACTTTCAATTCAAGAGAGTATAACTTGGTCAGATGACAGGATAGTTGGGATTCTTTGGTCATACTAACACCTATATACTATAAACATTATATCCAAGTCTTAAGGTGTTCTCTTGCTGTCATTTCATACCTTGCGAGAAATGATGAAAGACATGAAATGGTCAATAATAATAATTCTTTTTTTGGTATCCATTTATGTCCCATGTGGGGAAAATTCCTATGTAAGATATTTCTATGTAGAACTGAAGGGGGCACTTATGCCCCCACCATATCCCCAGTTGCGTGAATGCACTCATGAGCAGGTCATAGACCCTGTCAAGACTGGTTCAACTCCGAGTGGGAACTCCAAAAGCCGGAGTTACTTAACGATGTTCGGGACTTGGCTTCACCATGTGTGGTGCGCCCTTGCCTCAATAGTCCTCGGTGTCACAAAATTGGTCGGAGGGTCAGAGAAGGTCGGATGTGCTCGGCTTAGTTGTAAGGCTAACCAGCGAGAGGTCAAGATGAAAGGATCGTCAAGAAGGGGATGAAGGGAAGGAGGGAATCTTAGTCGATTATTTGTCTAAAGTCTACTAAGCGACTTGGGTACACTTTATATACTATATCGAAGGGGAGGAATACCGAAGGGGACTATGAACATTGAACTGGGGCTATCCTGGATCTCAGCTCGGTGGCGGGACTGCCCCGAGCTACAGCGGTGTCTTGGAACAAGGGTAACTACGGAATTAGTTCGTATGGGGTTAAGGAAGGTACCAGAATGGAAGGGAGTATTGAAAGTGTTAGATACTTGGAGGTGACACAACGAGCTTGGGTTTGACTAGGTCGAGTTGGAGTACTCGGGAGATGCGGTAATGCTTGGAGAAGCTCGGTCATGCTCGGTCACGTTCGGAATACGTAAGTGAAAGTTCGGGATATGACAGACCCCCTGTTATGCTTGGACCGGGTAGGTACAGGCGTGGGCTCGTTTGATCGTTTGATCGCCCAAGGGTCGTCCTTTGGGGTTCAAGCGTCAAGACGGACACCGGTGGTTCGAAGGTTTCAGAGGAGCATCAACTCAATAGTATGACGAGGACTAAGAGAGATCCGAGGCAAGGGGCAATGACCTTGGTATATTCGAGGGAGTATTGAGTAGGTCAAAGTTAGAGTTCCAATACAGGAAGTATGATGGTTTATATAGAAAGGGAGAATGCGCACGGACCAAGTAACGCCTGCCCTAATCAGAGGGATGCGTCATCGTAGAACGAGAGGGAAGGTGATAGAAGCAATGAGTAAGGGGAACTACGTAATCGGCGCAAGAGAACCGATCGGTGGAGATAGAAGTCCAAGGTGATAGGAGAACAAAAGCGATGAATACCCCCTTCCGGTAGTAAAGGGAAACAGCGTGGGGAAGTCAAGGAAAAGGTAAGTTGAGGAAACATAGGTCGAGGAAAAGAAGCATAGGGAAAGAAGTGACCCCCCTTGAGCCCTGCCATTCCTGCCAGCAGTTTTAGTCACCACAACCTTCCAATCAATGGTATTCTTTATGTGTTTGCAACATGGGATGAGGTTTTTGCCATGATGTTTGTGGTAGAGCAGGCACCCAACCACCAAAGTGAAGGTGTATGATAAGTAATGGAGGATTGGTAATGAAATAGGTAGAAGAGTAGGTGTTGGCCTTTTCTTCCTGATACTGCCTGACCCCTTGGTCATTTCATGGCAGCGACCAATCCTGTCAATGGCAGGTGGTTGAATATTAGGTTTGTGTTAGGTGGTTGATTAATAAGTTGGTCATGTTTATGTTAAGTGGTGGCAGTAGTTGGGTTGTGCACAAGTACTCGAACTAGGGTTCATCTAGGTGACTAGGAATTTTGTTAGTGGAGCTGGCATTGTAGTAGTGGGATGTTACCCAGGGTGCTTATTCTAGCAGGTGTATTATGCCTTTGGGGTCCAACATGAGATATGCTTGGTTGGTGGCTTTGGAGCATGCATTGGCATGGAGAGTGTGTCTTTGTTGGGCATAATGTGGACACTTGAACAGGAAGTGCATGAGGTTTTCATTGTCATTGGAACAGTGGGGGCATTTGTTTGTTTCAGTGTGTTTCAGCTTGTGGAGGTGGTGGTTTAGTGGGCTATGACTGGTTCTTAGCCATACAGGACAGATGTTGACCTGCACCAAACCAGTTTGATTCATGAATCATGAGTTCTTGCATTAGTATGTACTTGTACACACTTGACCTGAGATTTGAGGTTTTACCCCTTTTCTGTGGTCCAAATTGCTCCAAATTGTAAGGCTAGATAGTGTCTAGTATGAACTACCTTTCACTATTTTTCCTTATTTTCCCATCCACTGGTTGTGGAGAAATTAGATAATTTCACCAACCATATCTATGTTACTATTGATAGCTACCTATTGTTATGCTTGGCCTGGGTAAGGACAAGCATAGACTTGATTGAACTAAGTTTGCCTTAAGGGTCGTCCTTTAAGGGTTTCAGGCGTCAAGACAGACACCATAAGTTCTAAGGTTTCTGAGGAGCATCAACTCAATAGTATGACAAAGACTAAGAGAGATCTGAGAGTGAGGAGCTAAGACCTTGGTATATTTGTGAGGTGATTGAGTAGGTCAAAGTTAAAGAGAAAGTACAGGAAGTACAATGGTATATATAAGAAAAGAGTATTGCACACAGACCAAGTGATGCCTGCCTTAACCCAAAGGACGTGTCATTATAGAACAAGAAAGAATGTGAGAGAAGTCAATGAGTAAGTGGAGCTACGTAATTGGCATGAGAGAACCAATTGGTGGAGATAGAAGTCCAAGGGAATAAGAAAGAAGTCACAAGGACAGAAAGGAAATGTCGGGTGGTAAAGGAAATAGAAAGAAAAGAAGCGATCATAACATTACCCTCCTTCTACATCCAAAACTCCAGAGAAAGATAACATATGAAAGGTGCGAGTCAAAAGTCAATGTAGGAGGAACTGGGGAGCTGGTCATGTTAGCGATGGTGACAGCGTCATACTTGAAGTCTTCCTGTGGGGAATGAGACCAAGGAGGGGAGCGAGAATGAGGGTTACGGTGATGGACATGAGAGTTCTCGGGAACCATTCATTGCGAGCATGGAGGAGGGATAGGACGGGGTTGAGAGGAGGATGATGACAAAGAAGAAGAGGGTCGGGAGAAACGGCGATTGAGAGGGCAATGATGTTGGGGGTGGCCGGGTTGATTAACCTTGCAAATGGGGCAAACATACCATTGGCAATGGATATGAATGTGTCCTAAGTGGTGGCATTCAAAACATGCTTCGCAGTAATGAGGATGGTTACAAGAGAGAGGGGCATCTACGGGTATGCCATGGATGGTCCCAGTGGTATCAACTTCATGGCGAAGTGCAGTGTGTTGGAGGGTTAACTCAGTTTTAGGGGAGAGCGGTGAGGAAGACATGGAGGGAAGAGGCTGCGGGTTGGTGGAAGTAGTCAAGTCTTTGACGTATTATTCTACATCGTCAATGAACTCGGGCATGTGCAGCTGATAAAAAGTGGAGAACAAGTTCTCTTCAACTTCTCGTTGGATGGTATGGAGGGTATTACATCTGCAGCTGATACTGGACGGGGAGGAGGCGAGGTCTAGTACGGTTTTCAGGTGTTGGTTCTGGAGGTAGATATGGGTAATGCTCCAGAGGGGAGAGCTTGTTTCAAGGTGGAATTCTAAGGCATGATGGAGATGAGGGGTGTAGAGGAGGGAATGGAGAGAGTCGTGATGATGTTCTTTGAGGGTTCCTTCACAGAGGCAGTGGGCAGCAATGGGGACATCAACAGATAGAATGGGCGAAGGAGTTACTGGGGAATGAGGTGCAGATTCCATTTGAGCAGGAGGAGGAGTAGGCATGTGATGGACATCTGGAGATCTCCTACCATCACTTTAAGATAGTCCCCAACCAGCATCTGATTGGGTAGAGGTAGGAGAAGAACTGCCAGAAGAACGAAGTGAAATTGTAGGAAGAGAGGACACAGTAGAAATTAAGGAAGCATTGATGGACATGGTAGTGCAGTGACAGTGGGAGGTTAGGAGAGGAAGGCAGTGGGGTGAAGTCTTTTGTATGCAGTGAGAGCAGACTTTGCATGTTTCAGGTTCCACTCTGGGATCCAGGAATCTTCTTTGGCCAAATATCCTTTCCATCGGATCAGGAATGAGCGTTTGGTCGGAGTTCCACAGGGGCATAGAATCTTCTCGACTTTGTATTCTTCTTCTCCATTGATAAGGTCAGGGGGAGGTGATGGAAAGTTGGGACTGTGGACGGCATTTTCACAATAGGGAGATAAGAGGGATGTGTGGAAGACTGGGTGGATTTTCCACATTTTAGGAAGGTGGAGCTGATAGATGATTGGGGATAAGACTTTTGTAATAACGAAGGGTCCTTCTCATTTGGGGGTGAACTTAAGGTTGACTATGGAGTGTTTAAGATTCCTGGCTTCAAGCCAGACTTTGTCTCCAAGTTTGAATGGGGAGAAGGAGCAGCGTGTGCAAGCTGCCATGACTTGGCAGGCTAGTTCATGTGCAGCTAGGGCTTCATCACGGGTGGTGGAGAGGATCTTTAGGCGGATTTCAACTGCGGGGATAGCGGTGTTGGAGACTATCGAGGGAAGGGCACAGGGTTCATAACCCATCATGAGGTAAAACAGAGATTGGTTGGTGACTGAATGAGGGCAATGATTATGAGCGAATTTGGCGTGGGAGATGTTATTGGCCCAAGATCCGGGGTTGTTCCCACAGAAGATCCAGAGGTATGTTTCGACTTCTTGGTTTACTCATTCAGTTTCTCCATCCGATTGGGGGTGGTAGGCAGTGGAGAGGGAGAGGTCGTATTTCAGGAGTTTTCTGAGTTCTCGAGTGAAGGAAGATGTGAATTGGGGGCCTCAGTTGGATATGATTTTGTTGTAGAGGCCAAAGCAGAGGTAGACATTGTGGAAAAGAGTGCAGCAACTCCTTTGGTGGTAATGTTTTTCTTCATGGGGCATAGAATCACCCCCTTAGTAAGCCCATGGTCAACCACGACCAGAAGGGAATTAAAGCCAGTGGAAGAGGGGAGGTCAGTGATAAGGTCACATGAGACCTGCTGGAAGGGGTGGGACACAGAGGAGCGAATGGGGTTAAGTGGGGGAACCATAGGATGAGTATTGACCTTGTTCTGCTGGCAGGTTGCGCAACCTTCAATGTACTTGCAGATGTAGGAGGCGAGGCCTGGCCACCAGAACTTGGCCACAATGAGCTGGTGAGTTTTCAAGTACCTGGGGTGACCAGCAGTTTCGTGGTCATGACAGCGCTGGAGGATGGCATGGCAAAGTGATTCATCACTAGGGGCATATACCTGACCTTGGTAGGTGAGGATTCCAGCCTCGACTTTCCAGTCAGAGAGGTGGGAGCGGAATGGGAGGGAAATATTGTCGTTCATGGACTGGAGAGCTTGGAGGACAAGCAGGTTGCCAGCAGAGGCAGATTCAATGTGGTGGGAGAGAGCCATGTCAATGACATTGATGAAGAGGGATGGGGGAAGGAGAGTAACTCTGTTGTTGTTGTCATCAGAATGAGGGAGAAGGTCTGGGCGGCGAGAGAGAGCATCTGGACCAGCTAAGAGTTTCCCCGGAATGTGGATCATTTTCAGGTCAAAGTCGGCAAGGTCAATGAGCCATCGGGCTTGTCAGTGATTAAGGGTTTGGGGGGAACAGAAGTAGGTGAGGTTTTTATGGTCGGTGAAGACCTGTACAGGAAAAGGGGATCCGTGGAGGTAGTGCTGCCAGGATTTCAGGGCACAGATGACGGTGAAGAGTTCCCTGTTGTAGATGTCGTAGTTTCATACTACTGGGGAGAATGATTGGGAGAGGTAGGAGCAGGGGTGCCATTCGCCATTCGAGTCAGTTTGTAGAAGGATAGCACCAGAGGCATACTTGGATGCATCAGTCGCAATGGCGAAAGGGGCAGCAAGGTCAGGGAGATGATGGATGGGTTTCAACGGGAATAGGGACTTGAGGGTGTTGAAAGAGTTTTGGCATGCAGGGGACCAATTCCAAGGTATGTTTTTCTTGGTGAGGTCGATAAGGGGTAGGGCGATGTTGGAGTAGTTAGGAATAAAACATCGGTAGAAGTTGGCAAAGCCAAGAAAAGACTGGACATCTTTTACTTTCTCAGGGGTGGGCCAACTGGCAATGCCATCTAGTTTAATGGGGTCCATGGCAAGCTGTCCGGGTTTGAAAATCATTCCGAGGTATTCTACTTTGGTAGTGGCAAAACAGCATTTCTCCAGTCTGAGGTGGAGGTCTAGTTCCGTCATGCGTTGGAGAACACATTTCGTTCGTTTGTGGTGGATTTCTTTGTCTGGGGAGAAGATGAGAGGGTTGTCCATATAAATGATGAGCCATCCTTCCGCAATCATGTCCCAGAAGGAATTGTTCGTGAACCGTTGGAATGTTGCGGGGAGTTGGTGAGCCCAAAGAACATTACTGTTGGTTTGAAGAGGCCTTTGTGCGTGATGAAGGCAGCCTTCCATTGGTGGCCATCTTTGATGCGGACGTTGTTATAGCCCCAGCAGACGTCAAATTTGGTGAAAAGTTTGGTGTCTTTGAGCTTGTCAATGAGGTCGGAGATAAGCAGGAGCGAATAGGCATCTCAAGTGGTGTGTTCATTTAGGTATTGGTAGTCCTGGCAAGGATGGAGGCCACTGTCCTTCTTTTTAATGAAAAAGAACAGGAATGCTTGAGGGGAGTTTGAGGGGTGGATCTTCCCACAGTCAAGGTTTTCTTGAAGGAAGTCTTTGGTGGCTTTTTGTTCTTCGGGGGACAGGGGGTAGACTTTCCTGATTTTGGGAGTGAAGGAGTCATCAAGATTGATCTCATGATCATAGGGTCTGGATGGTGGGACATGGTTGGTAGCTTCCTTGGAGAAGACTGAAGTGTAGTCGGTGAATTCCAGGGGAACGGTTTGCTTGGGTTTTGCTTTTTCAGCGGTGGCAGTGAGTTTGGTAGCGGTGGTGATCTTGGATATTTTTTCTTCTAAAGGAGCCTTTGTAAAGGAAGCAAGATCCACATTGGGTTATTCAATGGAGGGTTCAGTTTGTGTCTGTGTGTGCTAGGAATTGGGATTCTTCCTCCCACCTGTTGTACTCGAAAAGTCGGGAGTCGGTGATGGCATTGACATTGACATGCTGAGGGGGTTGATGGGTGGTTTGTTGGTAGTAGGAATTGTGGCAGGAGGTGTTGGCTGTATGGGAGAGATAGAGGTCTTTTGATTGGTCTAGAGATTTGTCAATGAATAGGGTTGTGAGCGAGCAGGCTATTGAGTGCATAGGTTGGCGGAGAAGGCACAACAAAAGTAACTACTGACACGCGTGTACTACACTACGACAATTATGTAACATGAGTATTTACTACAGCGAGAGTGATCTCCAACAAGGGTTCTCTGATTCCAATCAATGGTTGGGTTGACGTCTTTGAGCCAGGAAAGTCCTAGGATTATGTTTTCGTTTCCTAGGGAGATGACGTGGAAGGTGACCTTCCGAGTGATCCCTTCAACATTGAGGAAGAGGGTGGAGGTAAAGCAGATTACTCCCTTACTGTTGATGGTGTTGTCAGCGTTCCTCACGTAGATGGGTTTCTGCAATCGGGTGGTGGGAAGGGAGTGTTTTCTGACGAATCCCCAATCGAGACAGGAGATGCTTGCACCGCTGTCAATGAGGGCGCGGGTGTCGACGGCTTTCAAGGTGTGCGATGGTTCGATAAGTTGGATAGGAATTTGCATAGAGGGGGTAGTTTTTACATTGATCGCAGCACACTTTACACTAGGGAGAACTCGCGTCGAAGGAGTTTCCCGATCTAAAAATCCATGGTGGAGAAGGAGATCCTTCTCACATTCTCGTCTTCTTCTTCGTCATCAACAGGTTCCAGCTTTGGGAGGTCTTCCATGACTTGCCGGACTTTAGGTGCACCGTTCTTGTATTTAGGGCATTTGGAACTCATGTGTCCGGGTTCCCTGCAACGAAAGCAGAGTCCTTTCTCCATGCATCTCTTACGTTCTTCAGCGGTGAGTTTGCCTACTTTGATGACGTCTACGTCCATGGCATCAGGGTCGCGAGTTTTGGTGGGGGTGGAGAAGGAGTGGTAAGATTGATGGGTGGGTTTAGAGTTTCGTTTGGAGATTTCCTCGGCACGTTCCCATTGGGTCTGGAAGGAGATGGCTTTCTTGTACCAATCCTCAATAGTAGAAGGGACTGTGTCCATGGACATGATTTGGTGCATGAGAGGGGACGGGATTCCGGCGGAGAAGTATCCGATAAGGACATTCTGATCGGTGATGCTTGCGAGTGCCGAGTAGTTTTTAAAGTGCGAAACGTACTCGATGAGGGTTGGGGAATAAGTGTTATTCTTCCCTTTGGTCATGCGTTTGGTGGAGAGCCAGGCGATGGCGGTTCCAGTGACGTCGTGGTGTTTGAACGCTGTTTCGAACTTTATGATGAAGTCGGAGAAGGTACCCATAGTTATGGTGGTTCCAGTGATGGCGTTTTGCCTGAACGTGGTTGCCCAGGTGAGGGCGGATCCTTTGGTCATATACGAGAGGGCGAAGGCGATTTTCTTGTTATCGGTATTGTAGACTTTGTCATTGACAAGAAGGTAGAACTGTACGGCGTTCAACCATTGGGTGGATTTGTCGTACGATCCATCAAAGGCTTCCGGTGCTCTGATACGGAGTTCGGTGGGTTTCGAGGAGGACATGGGTGAAGGTGGTCTGGGGAACGACGGTGGAGGGGGTGGTGGTGCGTAGGATAAGGGGAGTGGTGTAAGGAGGGGGAAGACTGGGTTGGCGGCGATTGGAGTTGGAGAAGGGGGAGTGGGGGCGCGAGGGAGGTGGGTGTGTGCGAGTTGGTGGGCAAGGTCAAGGTCTTGGGTTTGTTCGAGGTCAGACGATATGGTGACGTCTTGATCTGAGTTTTCTTCCGGTTCAGAGAGCTCGGCTTCTGAGGGTGAATCGATGGGTTGTTCTCGGGCACCGCGCCACGAATACCGTGGGTTGTTCTGTGGGTACGAAATGGTGGAGGACTATGACAATGATAGCCTCGAAAGGTAACTTTGACCTTTTGTTACGCTTGGACCGGGTAGGTACAGGCGTAGACTCGACTGATCGTGAGATCGCCCTAAGAGGTGTTCTTTAGG
>JBBPRK010000504.1:0-21911 GCA_038093075.1 Boletus patriciae | reverse complement strand
CCATAGCACGGCGACCCTGTCCATACAGAGGGTAATCGCGGCTTGTGTGAGCTTCGGCTCATGCACTGTCTCAATATTTTCCTGTCCTGCCACGGCCACTCTGGCTGGGCAGGCCTCTCTTTTTTTTTGTTCTTTTTTTGTTCTAACCCTAACCCTACTGTACACTACAGCTGGAGAATTGTAGACAACTGAAAAGTTTAAAGTAGACAATGGAGAGTTCGCCTACATTGACCTGTGTGTGCACTTGTTCAACGGAGAGGGTAGAAAAAAAGACAAGAATCGAGTCAACGATGTGCGCAAAACCGCACACACATATTGATGACGAACAGATGTACGAAATTACAGACATTGGTAATGTTTGAATGTACACTTCGGAATTGAAAGTTACATCACTGGCAAAAGCCATAGAGTACAACTCGCCCGAGGTGATCTTGTTGAGACTTTAGTATGCTGCCGTGTTAGGTGAACAAACCATCTACTTGTCGAGCGTCTTTTAAATCAGCGTATCAATGCCTATTTTCCTATCGATTTGCCTCCAAAATCTCCATGGAAGTTACGCTGTTACCGCGAATCACCTGAGATGATGGGAGATATAGATCAAATCGCAAACGATGAGAGAAATCAAGCCTACCACTGTGCCGATTGGGTGCTTTTGAGCGGGAGTAGTCTCTTCGAGGGCATCGTCGATCACGAGGTTGAGGAATAGATCGTAGCCTCGCAAAGTACCGCTGACTTTACGACCACCCTGCAAATGAACGAACAATTTCTTGTCCATGAACTAGAAGAGTTGGAAAGGTGATATAAAATCATGGATACACACACACGTACCTTTTTGAGTTCTGGCTGGGATGCTTTAGACATTTTGGAGTGTCGGTGGTACTGTTGAGCGCGAGGTACTCAACGCGTTGTCAGAGGCGGGCTTGCTTTGCCATGTTTGGCTCACCAGGTTTGACGGCAAACCTCGACAAGGCACTCAAATCATCGTCTAACAGCTGTTCCAACACATTTCATTGACTACCAACCAACGTCATACAGGAAAAAGAAAACAGAAAGAAGGGGCTCCGGGCACTTTCCTTGTACCAATTGAAGTTGTAGAGTCAGTCACTCCATTCATCTACCTCATTTGAACGCCATGCTGATTCAGCCTTACCCCAACCTCGAGCAGTCAATACATCGGCAGTGCGGTGGATTGGATAGATGGCCTCCCTGACCGTGCCAAGTAGCCCAAACCCATCTGCCCAAGGCTCTCCTCGTAACAGAGACTGGAGCAACCTGAGGACCGACGAACAAGGCTCAGCTTTCCGCGGAATTAGTCGGGGAAAGGGTAGCCGAGGTGGTGTCAGGGGCGGTCGAGGTAGAGGCCATCCACCAAGTAACTCGGGCCAAAGAGGCGGAAGTCAACAGGATACAGCCAACAGCTCACTATCACCGTCACCAAAAGTGCCCTCTGTCTCGCGCAAGCCTCCCGCGCCGACCTCCACTACTGCGACACTAAATGGTGCATCAGAGAAAGCTGTCAACGGGTCCGCCGAGCGCGGTGGCCGGCCTAAACCAGGTTCGCGCAGACAACCTCGTGCCGTCCCTGCTGTCGTGGTCGCACCCCCGTCTCCTTCCGAAACTTCCCGGACAGCTCCACCTACGCCCTCTCGATCTGCTAACCGTCGACGCCGCCCTCAACCAGGAAACGGCCCTACCACAACCACGAAGTTGCCGCCTCAGCCAAATGCCATCAAAACACAAAAGTCGCGGAGCGGCTCCACACCTGCATCTCAGACAGTTATGCGCAAGGACGTTCCACCACACCTCGCGGCTGCTCACGAGGCAGAGATTCGCCATGACATTGATGCATTAGTGGAACGTGTCAGGGCCGTCGCGATGGCTGAAAACCGTCCGACGACTCCCGGTAGCCATATCGACTGGGCTGGTGATGAAGATGACTCCCTACCAGATCTAGACGACTGGGGCGTTACAACAACACACACCAATGCAACCCGCGATGAAGACCAGAGCGAGGAGATCTCCCCAATCTTGGCAGACACTCTAAAACCGCTGCCGGAGCCAAATTCAGAAGTTCACCAAGAAGAAGAGCGGGAAATGGAAACTTACGACGCTCAATCTGAGCGAGTAGAAGAGTCGCCCATCCAACCCTCTTTCCTCCCTAGTCCTACGAAAGGAGCAAGCATCGTGCCCTCTCGTGCCAAGGAGGCTCCAGAACAATGTATTATAGTGCCCACAGGTGTGGAAGAATCGTCATCACCCACTCTTTCCGATGGAAAGTTTCCTTTGCACCCATCCCTTCCACCCAAACCTGTCGCAGCCATAGAGAGTTTGCGTGCTCGAGGTGGATCAATCAGCAAACCTTCTAATCTTCCTCTCAAGCCTCCCGTGTTTGTTGGGGAGGAAGAAGTACTCACGACAAAAACCGAGGGATTGTCAGAGTCGATTCATGCGCCGTCCGCGGATGAACGTCCCACAATGGCGAGAGTGTCTAGTGCATCCTCTAGTGAACAAGGTCTTGCTGCTTCGATCCATGCACCTATACCTGGTTTACCAGAGTCCCATTCAGCACCTAGCCTTCTATCCGGTCCATCTACGTCTGCCCTCCCCCACACCCACTCACGTTCGCAAACGGAAGGCCGACCTGGAATTCATCAGCTGCATACTGCTCCTCCAGGTGCGGTGTCTCATCGACGTGGTCGATCAGGCGCTTCCTCGCCCCTTGGAAAACACGTCTTCACTCACGGCCGGAATCATTCCACACCTGCCGTAGGTGCAGGCCCGCGACCACCACAGGCTTCTCGCCCTGTTTTAACCGATGAAGCGATTTCTAGGTTGGCCCGGACGATCAGCCGCCTTGGACCCACAAGCTCCCGCACACAAATTATCCCAGTCACGAAAGATTCTACCATCTCATCATGAAATCTGACTTACATCCTGATCTATACGCACTGCTGTAAATTGTTTGAATACTTGCTCTACATTCATGCTCTTTGGTTGGATAATAAATCTCGAACTTCGTTGTTACTACTCCCCAGCATACCCACTTTATCCCTGCTCCGTCACACTTGACATACCTGTATTTCGTTCTCAATGAACTACGGTGTATGTGCCATACGTTACTAGACTCTTATTCGTCTTTGGCTAAAACCCAAGATGTGCATAAAAGCCTTATCCTGTGCTGAAATACGACAGCTCGAGTCCGATGGCTTTGATGGGTTTCGACCGGCTTGACAGGTCCGAAACCACACCCAAGCTGACCAGCATTTGCTTTAGGCGTCCTTCCCATAACAATGAAACAGTCTACGGAGTGTTCAATGGTGCAGTACAATAACATAGGGAACAGGCGAAACGAACGTTGTTGGTCGATATCTTGGTTTTCACAACCCCTCGAATGTCTGAGTGAGGCGACCCTTGTTGAGAATAACTGGAATCGTTGTCTGGGGACTGAACAGTATCGCTATCTGAGATCGGTTGCGAGAGGGCACGCCGCATCCACCATTCTGCCCCCATGGTCCACTCGCTATCATAGCTGTAGACATTGAAGTCAAACCTTGAACACAAAGAAAGGTCCCGGGAGACCTTGGCGGCATATGCGGCTGAAACATGACCCATCATCGGATTGAACAAGGCTGTAATTGTGGTAGGTGGCTGAGATGACGAAGGCGACTGCGTTTGAGATGACGGAGTAGACGAGTCCGAAAGCGTCGTGAACCGAATTCCGGTAGACACTGAAAAGAAAGAACTGAGTATACCCTAGCCAAAACGGAGCTATCCCCGTACCTCCAGCGCTCTTCTCCTTTGCACTGATATAAAATTCTGCTCCAGCGGAAACACGACCCTTGAGTCCACCGCCAGTAGCATCTTCCTCGTCCACGCGCTTTGGCCGGGGGCCAATCGAGGGGCTAGAGTCCTCGGAAGGCTCTACGGGGTTGCCAAGTCTGCCAAAATTATGCAACACGCGTACTCCCCACATCCCATCTTCGGCGCTCCAGGTATACTCGCTGCACCATTTTCCGATGTCGTGCTGCAGGCTGAACATGATGTTACTCACGTTCTCTCCACGCGTTCTCCCCTCTCCGGTGAGGCTCGATCGCGGGTCGGAGATGGCAGCTACCAGCGCCTGTACAGTAGGGGATAGCCGGGTGGAATACAGCGCATCCAATCGACCTGAAGGAAGGTATAGGCGGCCATAGAGGAGATAATCTGTCGCGGGGCCCTGTCGGTCAACATTTCAAGATGACGGGTGCAAAGAGTGGCGGACAGACACATACCCCGCGAGTCGACACGCTCGCCTGCCAGCCATTCCTCCTTCCCCTCTGGTCGTCTAGGTTGGCTATACAATTTGAATCGCTCGATCATGTCCTTGAAACGGACGTCCCCAGAGTTCTTGATGTCTAGCTCACACGAGGTAAAGATGTATCCCACCGAGCCATTGAGCGACGGCATCGCATTCATAGAATACGACGTGTTGAAAAGCGGGTTTGGCGACTTGGATACTGAAAGATGCAACCCGCGCGGGACGTTGAAATCCAGTATAGCTGTCCCAGAGACTTTAGAATAGAGGGCGGACTATGCAAGGGGACCTACCACTGGAAGACCGGGTCAAATTAGCATAGAGATTATCTTCGTTCCAACCAGTCGCCTTGTAATAACTTCGCAAGACATAAGACGCGAATGGATGCATGTTCAAGCTAGTGCTTGGAGTGTATGTACAACGCAAGTGAGATTACATAACGTAACATCGTGGCCCCTTCATAGGATTTGCATGATCTCTGTCACGGTTGGCCGGGTCTCTGCTTCATCCCAGCACTTTTGCATGACTTCCCATAGACGATCATCGAGTCCTCTCGCAATAGTAGCCTCATCGCGCGGTCTAGGGGGCTTTTCGCCTGAAGCCACCTTGATGATGACTTGTGTGGTGTGTCTGACGGTCGCCCAAGGCATCGCATGCGTCATTAGCTGCATAGAAGTCATTAAGAGCTTGACTCGATATCAAGAAGACTGATATACCTCTAACATTGTCATTCCAAATGCATAAACATCAGCACCCATGGTGAGCCTGCCCTTGTCAAAGCATAGCTCAGGTGCCAGCCATCTTTGGGAATTGGAGACACTAAACCCAAGCATCAGCATGTTGAAAAATAGAATAAAAACCAGCAAGACCGTACTCACCCAGCAGACTGGGTGAAGGGTACACCAGTTATATCTTCTACAACCTAGTACGAGTGTGTTAGAACGGGAGTTAGGTTGTCGTGATGTCCGCGACGTACTCTCGAGAAACCAAAGTCTGCAAGGAGTGGATTCCCGACCGCATCGATGATAATATTAGCCTTTCGAAGCACATGTTAGACTTGAAAATGTGTGAGAGGGTCGACACTCACCCCTTTCAAGTCCCCGTGAACAATGGGCGGGTTCATGGTATGCAGAACATGGACGCCTGCACTGATTCCTCGAATCTGTAGAATTACCCGGTAAACCAGACCAGTAACGATATAACCGTCAAAGACTGACCAAGGCTAGGTGGTCGACGTCCGGGAAATGGGCGACGTACTTGTCAGCCGCTCCATTCGGGTGCCATGGACTGACGACATAACTATCGCAGACGTCAAGCAAAGTTTACTCCCACGACGGAAAAGACGCACGGGAACGGTCCATCATTCTGGCAAAACCCGTAGAGCGGGAGAATGTGAGCGCCTTGATCGGTTTCCCACACCCTGTTCCAAATGTCGACTTCGCGTCTGAACCGCTGGTAAAATGTTTAAGTAAATGCGTGACCAGTATTTATGTTGGCATACCTGTAGACTCCTGGGAGTAGAATGAACGGCACGCAAGATCTTGATGGCGACCTTTTCTTCATTTAGGTATATTCCTTCCCAGATATCCATGGAACCAGTCCCACTGACGGGGTACTGGCCAAGTCGGCGTACTTCCCCACGCTGTAAATGCATGTTCGCAAGAAGTTTTCCGGTAGACTTTTGTATTCGATACAAGTTGGTCCCAAGCCCCTGGGTATCATGATCGGGGGTGACTGAGAGATTCTGCGAACGGATCAAAGGGTTGAGACGGAAGTAAGAAGCGACAGATACCACTCACGCACCTGTTGCATTAGTGCCATGATAGCTTTGATGTCAGTGCTTTGTTGATGCTGGGTCATCGCAAGGATTGATTGGGTATTCTTGATATCAGAGAGATAGTGTAGGATTTCGGCTTGGTCGCGTTCGTTATTGGCGATGAGCTCGGACTGCCAAACCGCAGTGTCTAATACTGCAGTGAGCTTGGGGGGGAAGGATCAGCCAGAAGAAGAAGAAGATAATCCAGGACACACTTGAAGTTTGGTCAAACTGTCGTTGATTTCCAGGTGACAGTCTTGGATCGCGGCCGCCAGATCGGCTTGCTTGATGAAAAGCTCGAATGAACCTTTCAAGCACCACTTGTCCAGACGGGCGATGATGCCGCGGAGTGTGCTGGAAGGTTGTCATCAGAACAGACGGGTGAGGTGGGTGTGTGAAGTAGAGACCTCTGAACACCAGCAGTTAATCTCTGCTGTTCTGGCGGTGGAGCACCGTCACCCTTTTGTTGAACGACGACCAAGAAACTGATGCAACGATCCTGGAGCTGCTTCAAGGCATACCTAATAGCTGGTAAGAAATCGCGACTAGGGATGGAGACTGGTGTGTGTACTTGTTGGCATTGGCCTGTCCGATCATGGTTATGAGGGTGTTGACGAGGCCGATCGCTGGAGCGAGCCATGGGACTGGGGCAAACTGGGCCGTTACCTGGGCGGTCCCGAGGAGGACCGCGGCGGCACACGGGACTGCGGACAGGACAGACATGGGTGGTCAAGAGGGAGGGGGGAACATGATGCATGATGTCCGGTCTTTAAGGCAGTCCGGCACCACAGGATGGCCAGCCCGCACGTGACGATGCGTCTCTCGTCCCTGCCCCGATTCACGTCTCTGCTTGTACACGGCCCTTATGACCCCTCTGCACCCATCCGCCTCTCTCTCTCCGTCCCACCACCACATCGTGCCATACTCTTCACCCCATCCCGCCACTCCCTCCTCCAAGCCCTCCAGACACACAACGACGAATGGCTCGACACCCACTCCGGAACCGGCACAGTGGCAGGCATGAGCTCCAGGGTCACTGTCTTGTTGGCCACTCAATTTCTTCAGTATGCACCGCCCGACTGACCCCTTCCTCTGCAGCTATCCTCCTAGCCCCAAACACCTCGTTGCGGTCCTGGCCATGCTCCGCACACACGATGTTTCCTCTCCATCTGTCCCGGTGGCTCCGAAAGTGACACTCGATCGTGCACCCGCTCTGCTTGTATTGCACGAGCCCTCTGCGTATTTCTTGCCCGAGCAAGATGAGTAAGTTCACTGGCACGCGCTTGCCACCCCAGTGACCATTGAAATACCCACACAAGACACACGGTGTCCGCCTATCTCTTGCTGATCACCCATGCACTTTCGGCCATCGAGTATCTGTCGTCGCAGTCTTTAACGTACGTTGTCTCTCTTGTCCCTAGGCGCTTTACCTACATACGCAGCTCGTCACCCGCGAGTCTTGTGGTTTTCGATACTCGACTAGATCACCTGAAACTCCCCGTGCTTCGGACACCGCCCAGAAGTGCTTTCGACGAACGTGATGATTCCGAGGATGTTCCTAGACCAGAGTCTGTACTCTTTTTCGCTGAAAAGTATTTCGAACTTTCGGGCACATTTCAATGTCAGTTGGACCCTTGGATTCGTTCCATAACTTGCTGACTTGGCCCCGCATTGCAGTACACGGACAAACCGAGTCGGACCCGCAAACATCCGTTTTTGCATTGCGTGGGGGGGAAGAAATTGAAAGTATAAGAATGTAACGATGTTGATTAGTGTTTGTATACATACATTTGCGGGCCCACTGTTGTTCTCGTCCATAACATGCCATCTGAATCCGACGCCGGATTCTTTTCCTTTGTTCTGAAGCCGGGCTCTTCCTTACATCCTTCGTTTTTGCTGGCAGTCGACTGTGCCTTTACCCTCCTCTTTCTGGTCTTCGTCTGGTCGGCATACCTCACGAATGGCAATGTCCACTTTTTTGTCCTAATGGCGATCGAGATTGCACTGTGGGCAAGCGTGAAATGGTACACATGCGATTTCTCCTCGTGATGCTCATGCTCAAGGTGTTTCAGGTTCGTGCAAGAGTTAAGAATGCTGCCTGTCTCTCCAGATCAGGCCGCTCAGCAAAAAGAACAATGACAACCAGATCCAAACTGTGCGATCAAGGACTTTTCATTTATAAATACAGATCATTCACCGACGTGCCTTGTCGCTGCCTTCGTACCAACGTTTTGTTCGTCTGGCGCTTTCTTGTGCCAATAAGAACACTGCCAACACGTCAGATGCCAAGTGATATAGCTCGAAAAGCTCGACTTCACGTTCTCTTTCTGTCCCATCCAGGCCTTCTCTAAACGATTGCGTCACGTCGCCGCTAGTCCCTCCACCTCCCCCAGGTCCTAGGGCTGCAAAGTGCTGCGCTTGGTCGATCACTTCTGTGAGACGCCCGCGGAACGTCTGTAGAAGGTCATTGTCCGAGCCAAATGATATCCTTACACACAATGGCTACGCACCTGCGTCAAAACTGTCTCCAATTCCAGGCCCTGCTCTTCTGTTAATCTATAAATTGAAATTAGCACAACTGTCCGACATCCGTTTAGTTCATTCACATCTCCGCGATCATCTTACCAAAGCCATACCAAAGCCCACCCGCCCCGACGAGCGAGGAGAGCCTGACACTCCGAGGCTCTGCTTTGAGCGCGTTCCTCACTCTAGTACCAAAGGCCACCGGTGTGGCCACATCGGCCCAGTCACTGGCAGGGTCATGGGTGTGAATGATCGACTAGACAGTATAGAAAGACCCCACGAATAGAGAAAGATGTACCCCAACCACATCGGGAGTGGGACCTTTGTCAATGCCTTGATCTGTTAAAGGCCCTAGCTGAGCGTGATGATATTTGGATAGTCGATAAAAGCATACATCCTTATCAGAACCTCCGCCAAGATGCCCCATACCGGGTACATCTATCTTGAAGGTGCATTGTATTTTCTGCAAGATATAGCAGCAATCATTCTGATCGACGAAGCACATACCTGGTTTTCTGCGAGGATCGCGTCGATTGAGAAATAATCGTAATCCATAGAGCCAGTACTTATGTCCGAGGCTGAGTGCACGCGTCTCACTCGACGCGTCGGTGGCGTGAAACTTTACCGAGTCTACAGTCCGACACGTCAACAACATGAACACGCTCAGACACTTTGCATTGCTCGCACGACGGCCAGCGCGGCCAGTATCACGCCTCGCATTTCGGTGTCAACGCTCGGTTTCATTTACACCTCGGGTACATGCAAGAATAAAAAGAGCGTCAGAGCTCGACTCGAGCCTGGGCAGTTTCGGAGAGGTGGCAAACCTTCCCGCCATTCGAAAACTGTTAAGTAGTCCAGAAGCCGTGAAAGCGCTGGATGAGATCCAGCAGCTGATGCAAGAGAAAGGTACGCATTTGGTGTCATTTCCCTGCTGTATTAACTGCAAGTAACCATACAGGAATTGACCCAACAGCGGGCCCGACGACGATGCAGTTGTTCCAGCTCTTGTCCAGTGCGGAATTCCGCAAGGCGGGTAAGAAACTCAAGGAGGAATTGGAGAAAGCTGGTGTTGATCTAGCAGACCAAGTAAGTTGAAACGGCGTGGCGGGCGAGGTTTAGCTTTTACCTCTTGTTTGTAGGAACTCTTGAATGCGTGGAAGAATTTGCAGAAGAAAGCGGGTGGTAATTAACTAGCTCTGGCCGAGTATGCTGATGTGGCTGCTGGTGGGGACTTGGATGTCTTGTCACTTTATGGATCGGTTCGTAACTGAGATTATAAGCAAGTAGTACTTGCGACGCGCAAGCCGCCACCAGGCCCACGCCTCCTTCAACAAAGCCGACACTCTTGCATTCCATCAAGCAACCACAGATTTCAGACCTAACTGCAACGTCAGATACAAACGAGCTACTTCTGAAGCCCGGTGAATACCGTTCGCGGCCTTGTTGAAGGTAACCAATGATTTTCCCGCTGGCCTCCTAGATAAACTCGAAGAGCTGCGTGGCAAATTGCAAGACGCCGGGGTGACCAATTGAATGACCCTCACTGAACCGTTAACAGTGCTGAGCACACTTCCTTAGTCTGTGTGACCGACCTATCACCTGTCGCGGTCTCGGGGTAGGATTCTGAATTCTCTTGTCGTACAGCTGAGCCACGACATGTATCACTAACATCCATAGAATGCCGCTAGATACGAGCCATACGTTCACATCACATCTCATACACTAGCTCGCAATCTACAGGTTATATATAAACCACGCACTGCGATCTCCAAGACCCTCAGCCTCGTCTTCCTTCCTCATCCTCTGCCTCCTCTCCGCTTTCAAACAGTTTTGTCGCCATAGGTACGCCAAGTTGGCCGTTGCGAAGACCACCATGCCGACTGACATGGCGATGAACGTGATCGTCGCTGACGTGTAGTTGGGGGCGGGAGACAGCGATCCAAGGAGCCAGGTGGCAAGTAAACCAGCTAGTTGGGTCACGATGAAGGATACGGCCACAGCGGTTGCGCGTCGAATGTGCGGTGCGCTGTTGTTCGCCACCCACGTGATCGATGCGGGCGCCGCACAATATGCCCCGGGGATGGAGAGGAAAAGGGATCCATAGCGAACGTGGTTCGACGTACTTGCTGTGTGCGGGCATCGGTCAGGCACTCAACTCTTCTGGTGGATGGCTTCAACATACCGTAAAACATGGCGAAGCCAATCACCTGCAGAAGAGAAAAGAATACCGTGGTGTACCCACGGCACTGGTAGCGATCCGAGAAGATGGCCGATATAATTGATACTGTTTTGCAAGACGAATGAGCCGAATGAACATCAGAGATCGTTTCTTGGAATACGTACAAACAAAAGCGATCGCGAATGGAGGTACACTCATGAGTTGAGCTTGGTTACCTGCATATCCGAGGCCAGCAACAATCGTCGGTTCGAAGCTACCGTCATGGTTGTCAGTGTCGGAAAGACATATCGACAGACCAAGCTTACTAAGCCAGACCAAGCACTATCGAGCCTGACGGGACTATAGTCAATCAAGGTAAAATTAAGAGCATATGGATTTACCACTGAAGAAGAAGATGACGGAAAGGAGCCATACGTGCAGGGACTTGGCCGTTCTAAAGACCTCTGTCCAGCTGAAGCTGTCCTTGTCATCGTCCTCCGACACTGAACCGGCCTGTTTGAGGGTGGAAATGACATACGCCCGTTCATCTTTGGTCAAGAAACGCGCCGTTTCGGGCGAGCGAGGAAGGAGGAAAAAAGATATTACGCCGAAGACAAAGCTAAATAAGCCTTCCTGCCAATACCGATTAGCTTTATATCACGACGTAGTCGATCCACAACGTACCAGAATGAATATCCAGGCCCACCCGGGCTTACCGCCCTTTCCATCAAGCTGGTCGATAGCAGCGGCCAACAAACCGGAAAATGCGCCCGATAACGATGATGACGCAAAGAAAATCGCAATTCTAGAAAGAGCGTTAGATCGTATACCGCGACTCTGATTTCATGTATACCGTATTTGCAGCCTCTTGCGGGGATAGAAAAGAGAGAGATACAGAACAATTCCAGGAAAGAGTCCACCTGGCCAACTGATGAATGGAGAGAATGATGCCTTGGAATATCCGAACCTTCCATCAACCCCAGGAAGAACCGACATGCCAGCAATCCTGAATAGTTATGGACGAGCCCTTGAATCCCTATAAGCGAATCTTTGATCTCGAGATGACAGTAGCAGTTACCCTGTGTGGCGGAAGCTACACCCCAGAGAGTGACCATAGCAGGAAGCATAAGATCGGGTCCAACATACTGCGGTGTCGAAGTGTATGACTAGCTGTATGTCAACAGTGTTGCAACTCACCTTCAACAGTAATGTGGATGGAAACTCGACGGCGATGTTAGGACTGGTACATGTGGGCCCGTGTTCATGTTTACAAAAATTGGTACACGTACGGATAACCTATAGTGAGAGCCACGGTATACTGTGAAATCAATAAGCTGGGAAGCAAGATTCTCGGAAGCGATTCAGCTAGAGCGCTCGACGTACCTGATAGTTCGACAGGCCCAGCGATGTCTGCAAGCCAGCCACGCGCGCATTCCCAATGTTGGTCCTGTCCTACACATCCTCTAGACTTGAGCTTATCGAGCTTGTGACCAAGTTTACAAACATACCAAGAACGCGAGCAAAAAGAAACTGGTGCATAATGGGAGAATCCATCTGTCGAGCTTCCTCCAGACGATGCCCTCTAGCGCATCACGTTCAGCCTGCGACAATGATTCCTCTGCAGGCGTGAGCTCGCTGGCGTCCTTCATATCAGGATCGTGCATTATACACTAGTTGGGGGAGTTGGAGAAGAGCGTCAAATTCCAGGATCTAGTCACTCCTTGATGGATAAAGAACGGCGTTACTGTCGGCCGGTTACTTTAAATCAGTGAATAACAGGGTCCGACGGGTGCGGGGAGTAGATGCTGCGTTACGGCGGGCATGGTTTACATAGTGCTGTCGTAAGGCGAGGTGAGGTGTACCTCGGATCCATCGGCTTGCCCGAGCTTGGAACCCTTGAGGCTGGCAAGTGCAAGGGCCGGCACATGCTGTTCTTCATCAGCCTCTGAACGAAAGGGCAAGTAAACGAGTTTCAGAGTTAGAGTCCACACTGTTGCGCCTTGGTGACTAACTTGTCTCAGCTTGAAACATGCTGAAGAGTATGGTTCGAAGTGAACAAAGAGGACCGACCCTAAAGTCAGTAAGCTGCTAGACTTCATTTGTCGTCATTGTTCAGGGTAAGTAGCTTGTTAGCTCCGAGTTGAAGTTCTGCCTCGATCGACTCGGATCGAGAGTTTATTTCGATGGTTGGTTCAAACGTTCGTACCTAACTTGATCGTAACTTGATCGAACATGGCATAGACATTGCGAACCGCGGTGTGACGTTGGTAGTGACTATATATCTGAGTCACTAGTACCATCATGAATCCGATCGATCTACATGCTACATGCAAACCACATACTACGATCTCCAAGGCCCTTCGGTGTATATCCACAACATTGTAGGAAGTAGATAAGTTAATACACTAAATAAATATACAACCCATTAGTTCTGCAATGATCCTCGCTACCACTTGCTTCACATTGGTCCGCGCCATGGACACCGAGCAATCATCATCTTCACCAACCGAGGCGCCCGAGCGTCCCCTTCCTGCTACTCATTTCTATTCTGTCGAGTATCCAGGTTACGTGCAGCATTCTTCTGTCCCCTTAGCAGTTCGCAATCTAGGCGGCACATCCAAACTTGAGAGTGCGTTTAAGCGCACCGCCGCGAGGAGCGAAGCTTTGTTGGAGCTAAACCTCCGCTACGGTAATCCTTATGCACATCCAATCCCAGGAGATGTCGTCGGGACGAACAATATCTTGATCAAGGTCACGAAGAGAAAGCGTCGGCGGGTGGACGATGATGGTGTTGTAGGAGATTACATTGCAAAACCATTGGGCGTCATCTTGAAGACCGCCCGATTTCGCAGTGAGCCTGGCTATTGCAATTGTTACGACGGATATTCACAGTGAGGGTAGCCATGGCAGATTATCAGTTTCAACCCGATATCTCGGACCCCATCGCGCAGTTGCGGCTGGCAATGGACAGAATGGACGGTAGGCTGAGGCAGGATGACCACAGAAATCGCGCTGATGTCCAACTGTTGGTTGGAAGTGGATGCCATCCGGCAGTACACCATCCCCGAAGAGAAAGAAGACTATGTCCTCTCCTCTCCGGCAGAGGGCGACCCTAACATCGATCCTGGCCTTGTGAAACATGGCGGACTATCAGTCACACAGAGTAATTTAAGGCTCTTTCCACCGCCAATATTCAGTCGTCAGGGCATTCCTCAGAATTACAAGTAAGTTGTTCGATCCATTCCCCACAACATGGGCTAGATGATAAGTAGCTTCAAGCCGAACCCTGCCTCAATGGTCGCTACTGTCGTTAATGAAGAAACTGGAGAGGAACGTAAGCGGCTCATCAACAAGGGTCGTTGGAAGGGATATGGCCCCGCGACGGTCACTTTCGGGGACCTCAATGTTGGTAGCCGTCTTGGATATTTTGTTTCCATCTTACACTCCATAGATCCCAGAAAATCCAATCCCGGCCGTGCAACAAGCCCAAAATCAAGTAAAGCCGGAACTCCTGGAACGTGTCACGCAGGTTGCATGAATCCGTCGTATTCTTCTGACATCACGATTAACACGTCTACTAGTTGGTGCGAGATCGTCCAATCTGGACACGTGCTGCCTTGTACAATCAGTTCAGTCCCGCGGAGGTTAGAGAGATACACAAGTGAGGTGTCTTTCTTACTTCATTGTCACGTCATCTCACTTTTTGCAGTTCCAAAGTTTTGCTTCCTCTTGTTTGCTATACGTTCCAGGATGGACCCTGGCGGGATACTCTTATTCGCCTCAAATATGACCCAAGAAAGAATCCAGAGGCTCGATTGTAAGCATTCAGTGGAGAGCAGCATCGTTGAACTGTCTAACAAATCCGACAGCTATCAGCGTATATATTTCCGTAATGCAAATCATCCAATGTCAAGGGTCTCCATCGTCTCCCGAAGACAGGAAGGGAGATCAGCGGCCACATACATCACCAGGTCTGTCGAACAAGAGGAAGCGATGGATGTCGAGCGCCGGTGACTACCATTTTCCTTCTACTTGGGCGACTCATAACGTCGTCCATAGGAAGTCGCACATATTTGATGGTGTTACAGTCACCAAGGAGACGGCAGCATTCCAGCTCTGTGACATATATGACCCCATGTTGAAAAAGTTGATTGAAAGTGAGGAAGATCTGCGTGAAGCATGCGATGTAGGTATTACAATGTCTACTGTCGCTCTCCCGCCTCATCCACTTCAGGAACGAGATGGGTGGTATAGCGCTCATGCGTTCGAGAGGATCAAAACCGTCCTCCGTCACAAATTCTTTTCACTATTACAAGGTTATGTCGCCACTCAGGAAGAATGCGAGGCTCTACTTGAGGAAGGCGCGGTGGGGAAGAAAACGCAAACCACGCGAGCCAAGAAACTCAAATATGGCAAACACAACATGGCCAAGGGAGCGCTTCGACCGGAAGATGCCGCAGTATGTTTCATAGGTCGTTGTCACTACCAACATCGATCTTATTTTTCTATCTATAGGCTGCGAGACTGCAAGCCGCTCTTGAACGCAATGCAAGGAACTTGCAGGCGAGTCGAAGGGAGAAACTAGGGGATCATTCGCTTACACCGGAATCCCGACCGTACTGAAAGGACATCGGAGATTTGTTGCTTTTCATGACCTGAGTTATACCGCATAGTTACGATAGGTGTACATGTGTCGAGTGTGATCTACGCGCCTGCGATTCTTGGTCGTCGCGGCGCTGTGAGAAGGGCGAAAGGGAACCACTGAGATCATGATGACCTCTCCTTTAGCTCTGCGCGTGCTTTTCGCTGACAAGGTATAAGATAAAGGTCACGATCAAGAAAAGACGAGCGTACGGATCCAACGAGTGCATAGAGAGCATTCTTGCGGAACTGCATTACAAGGCGAGGGTCATTATTCCAGACATCGGGCGGACAAAGTTAGCACACCTTGGGATCAACCTATACAGAGCAAGATTTAACAACGGTGAACACGTAGACAGCAAGTACGAGTACGCACCCCCCTCGACGAGCGCGTCCGGTTGGTCGGTGGCCGCTTGATACCATTACGGTGGGCCTTTTTGTTCTGGTTGTGATTGGTGTGGCTGGTGGCAATGGGTCAACCTAGATTCCAAGCAATCGGGGAGGTGCGCACTTCTTGGACTTGGCCATAACGTCGACTTGAAGACTCGGGGGTTGCCCTCGATTGTTGGGTGAGCAGCTGTGGCTGAAAAACTATGCAGTTCAGGCACGGCATTTTCCGGTACGCTGGCATTTTAATCCATTTTCCTCTTCATCTAGTGGACTGTCACGGTGTGTCCCCGAAGGCCTGAAGGCTTCATCTTGCTCACAGTCACAGACCGAGCGCCATATCAAACACGTTTGGCTGGTTTTTTCACTTCCTCGCAATTGGTCGTTATGCCGTCCCAGTCCCACCTCACCTCGAGCTGTTATTGCTCACTAAAATCACCGAACGTGCAACAGTTACCGCCTCGCTACAGCAGACATTCTCTGTATGATTTGGTCGGCAATCTGCCGCATCCGAACCTGTCATATGGCCCGGGAGATCGTGAACCTGATATAGACTGTACGAAGAAAGTAATGACCGGTCTCGTCAATGATCTTTTGGAGAATTCTAGTCGATCGGCTGAACATTTGTCCGCTTACACATGAGGTATTTCCGCAGGGCGTAGTAGGAAGCGGGTTCGGCGTTGTTACCTGCTGTCTTCCTCGCCCGGAGCGCCGATAGTGAAAGCCCAATCAGCGGTGATTGATTGATCAGCCAAATTTCATATTCTGAGGGGGTACTAAAAGTATTGTCGGCCGAGTCACGATCGGCCGAAATCGGCTCACTGGTGAATAACACAAGTAGGCTGAACCGAGTGGCATTAAATATTGAAGCACTCTTTCGCCTCGCTTCTACATCGCTTCCAAGTCCAACCACGATATCATGCCAGCCCCCGTCACTGGACCCCGCACTCTGTACGATAAAATCTGGGACGACCATGTCGTGTGAGTGATAGCCACGCATATTGACATTGAACTCATTGGCCCTAGCGATGTCGTGGAGGATGGATTAGCCCTTATCTACATCGATCGGTACGTGCATCGGTCTCACAAGTAGACCCAATGACGAGCTTGGCTCGCAGTCACCTTGTTCACGAAGTCACGAGTCCTCAGGCGTTCGAGGGATTGTACGTTCCCCATCTGCTCATGTCAACTTGCTTGCTTATCGCCCTGGTAGGCGGACAGCCGGGCGGAATGTTCGCCGACCAGATTGCACCTTAGCAACTCTCGATCATAACATTCCGTGAGTGACTTCTCACTATTGCGCAGAAACTAGATCGAAATCTCATCGAATACAAGTACCGTCTCTCGCAAAAACTACCAGTCCGTCGATACGTTTGTAGCGGAACCCGACTCCCGCGCACAGTGTTTGGCCGTCGAAGACAATGTCAAAGAATTTGGACTCACTTATTTCGGTCTGGCGGACCGACGTCAGGGTATGCAATTCTGTTTTTCTGCCAATTTTATCACTGACCGAACTACAGGCATTGTGCACGTCATCGGACCCGAACAAGGTTTCACAGTGAGGCGCCATCCCGTACTTTTGCACTCGGCATACCATATTGACTTTTTACAGCTTCCGGGTATAACATGCGTCTGTGGTGATTCACATACCTCCAGTATGTCCGTAATATCAGATCTTCGCAATCACTCATATTTTCTTTGTATAGCTCATGGCGCGTTCGGCTCCTTGGCGTTCGGGATTGGGACATCCGAGGTGGAGCACGTCCTTGCTACTCAAACCTTGCTGCAACGAAAGGGGAAGAACATGCGCATCACCGTAGACGGTGACCTTGCCGAAGGCGTCGGCTCGAAGGACGTCATCCTGCACATCATCGGACTCATTGGAACAGCTGGAGGCACGGGCCATGTCATCGAATATGCTGGCTCTGTCTTTCGCAACTTTAGCATGGAAGGTCGTATGAGCGTCTGCAACATGAGTATCGAGGCTGGTGCCCGAGCTGGTATGGTTGCACCAGATGAAGTTACCTTTGAATACCTCCGCAATCGTCCTTTGGCTCCCAAGGGCGAAGCCTGGGAACGTGCTGTAGCCTATTGGAGTACCCTCAAGAGCGATGACGAAGCAAAGTTCGATATCGAACTAAAGGTCAATGCAGCTAATATACCACCCACTGTGACGTGGGGCACATCCCCGCAAGATGTTGTTCCCATCACTGGTTCCGTTCCAGATCCTGCGGCAATGACAGACCCCACTAAACGGGCCTCTGCAGAGCGGGCCTTAGCCTATATGGGTCTGCAACCGAATACCCGCATAGAAGACATTGCGTTGGACAAGGTTTTCATTGGTTCTTGCACCAACAGTCGTATTGAAGATCTTCGTTCTGCTGCTCGAGTCGTATTGGCTGCTGGCCCCGACGCCAAGGTGTCACCGAACGTTCAAGCTATGGTTGTTCCTGGTTCAGGATTGGTTAAGCAGCATGCAGAGGCAGAGGGATTAGATACCGTCTTCAAGCGGGCTGGTTTCGACTGGCGAGAGGCTGGATGCTCTATGTGCTTGGGCATGAACCCAGATCAGCTAGCCCCTGGTGAGCGCTGTGCCAGCACGAGTAATCGAAACTTCGAAGGTCGTCAAGGCGCTGGGGGGCGGACTCACCTCGTCAGCCCTGCCGTGGCAGCAGCAGCAGCCATTTCGGGCAAGCTTACTGATGTCCGGAAACTGCTGGGTTCAAGGGCCGAGACTGAAGCGCTTCTGCTGAAGCAATCAAGTCCAGACGAATTCTTTACCGACCCTGTCCTCCCTCCTCCCGAGCCGCAGCCTCTCACTCACACGTCTGGCGCATCTTCCGTAGAACTCCCCCCGTCTTCGGGCTCTGGGGTTCAGAAATTTGTCGTTGTTAAAGGTGTCGCAGCACCTTTGCACATAGCCAACGTCGACACAGATATGATTATCCCCAAACAATTCCTCAAGACGTTGAAACGTACCGGTCTATCCAATGCGTTATTCTACGCACTTCGCTTCAATCCCAAGACCGGGGAGAAGACGGACTTTGTCTTGAACCGTGCTCCATATGACCAGGCGAGAATCCTCGTCGTCAGCGGGCCGAACTTTGGATGCGGTAGCTCTCGGGAGCACGCCGCATGGAGTTTGTAGGTCTTCCTATCCGAGCCTGACCATCTGGCTCTCGGAACTGACGATCGTGGCTTGCAGGAATGACTTCGGAATCCTTTGTGTTATCGCCCCAAGTTTTGGCGAGATTTTCCGGAGCAACGCCGTGCAAAATGGCATGCTCCCCTTACAGCTTTCCCAAGCAGAGTGCGAAGACCTTGCCGTGGACGCGGAGGCAGGGGTGAAGCTCGAGGTCGACCTGGAGAAACAGGAAGTGAGACGGGAAAATGGCAAGCCAGCGATCCGTTTTACGGTGGATCCTTTCCGGCGCCATTGTTTGTTGAATGGTCTGGATGACATCGCGCTGACGATGCAGAAGGAAGATGCCATCGTCGCGTTTGAGCAGCGCAGGAGCACAGTGTGGCCGTGGCTTGATGGGTTCGGATACAGGGGGAAGAAGATCCCAGTTGTCCCGGTCAAGACGGCCAAGAAGACGGAATGGTGAATTTTTGAAAACGGCAGGTTTACTGTACACATGTACTACTTGGTAGGGGATATATTGCGAATCTTGTACGCGAGCGCTAGTATACTGCATCCGAGAATCGACTGAGTCCAGACACAGCCTAGCAGGTTGTGGCATTTTACATGCTCCTGAATGAGTCTCTGTCTCCTCCTTCCTTTCCTCAGTTTCTTCTTGTCTTCTGAGTAGTGCTCCCGGGTATCGACTCGAGATTTTACTCGCGCATGTCCCCAGTAACTACAACCTCTACAATGGCCGCGACGTCTCAGGATCCCCACTCACAGAAGCCTCAATCCCAGCCGGTGAACACAGATGACTCGCAGGCAAAACACCAGCACCCACAGTCCGTTGCTCGCAGAGCCACACCTACGTCGAAGCAGACACCGGTGTCAGAGCAGCTGTACGCCAAGAAAGTGCCCCATCGCTCTAGCAAACCAATCATCAACTGGTTCCAGCGCAAACTCGGCGGGTCAGCCAGGGCAAGGAGGATCCCGGATGGAAACAACCTGAACATCAACCAAAAGTCCGTCCCAAATACCAAGAGTCATCTTGGCGCCACATCCACATCTGCTTCACGACCTAATGGCCGATCCATCTCTTCTCCTTCCCCTGCCACATCGCAGCGGCAGGGTGCTCACCATTATTACAAGAGGGGTGTTCCGTCTTCTGTGTCGCAACGACGTACCATCTCCCTTAACGACGTGGAGACTGAGCACAATCAATCTCTGTATTCTGGTAATGATGATAACGTGGATGCCTCTACCCACCGCTCATCCCTAGCCCGTGATTCGATGTGGTCTCCTGCGAGCGCTCTCGAGGCCGACGAGGACGCGTCATTACGTCCTCTTCCCCCCAGCTCTCCCCCGTCACCTTCGCTTTCCCATTCCTCTTCATCCTATATATCTCATGCACGAACCTTCCGCAGTATTGCAGCTAGCACCAAACCTACCACTGTCCTCAGTATTGACCTACCGCCTGCGGGTGTGGGGCATATTGCCCAGTTCCCTGTGGCTCCTGTGTCGCAGATCTCGCCACGCCATGCACTGCATGCCCGGTCATCTTCCACCGGCACCAGTGGTGGCCTGGTTGGTAGTGGGGCATCTATCACATTTTCTGCCCTCCCACCATCTCCCCAATCTGTATCGCATCCTCCTTCTTCCTTGACACATGGAAATCTCGCTTCATCAAACTCTGGGCTATTGGGACACACTGCCCATGGGCTTCAGGCGCCACTCCATACGGCACATCATCCGCGAAATAACCCACGCCCTTCTTCGCCACCCCTAGACAATGCCTCGATGCTTACGCTCGCTTCTTCGGCATATGCGATACCCGGAGCACGCATGACCATCGGTTCGTTGGGATCCGCGACCCTGTCCGGCTTACTTGGAGGTGGTGATTCCATCTCTCACCTCGGAGGCAGTGTCCTTGGGGATGCAGAGGGGGAGAATACCAGCCAATTCCTTCTTGCCGATGATGATCGTTTGGATGTAGATGGGGAGCGGGACGTGGACGCCAGCCTCCGTGCCCTCAGGCCCCGAAGCTCGAGGAGAGGAAGCTGGGACAGCGAAGTCAGTGGATGGAGTGCTAGGGTTCTCGGGAGTGGCCCAGGTGTAACCATGGGGAACAAGAACATGTGGACGAGCAATAGTATGAAAATTGGCGGGCCACTGAGCTTGGAAGATGGGGACGATGAGAAGGTCAATGAGAGCGGGGTAGGCGCGGAGTCGCCATCGGAGCCTGGGGATCGAGGTACGCCCTCTTGCTAGCGAGGTTGGGAGAGATGATGACGGAAACCAACCAGGGTCAGAACGCACTGGAACTCGAGAGCATTATGAAGAAGATGTTCCGTCAACTTTAGGACGGTCGACAGGTGCGGCAGCTTTGAAAGCTCCGTTCGTGGGTGAAGATAATTGACTTCCCCGGGCCTGCTCGCACATATGGACATCTCCCCGTCACTCGATGTGTACCGTGAGGATAATGGTGTCATCTTTCAATTCCTGTCCTTGACAGTCTTTCTTGTTATTTTCTCAGGCAGAATCAGTTTATTCGATTATACTCTATGCACCATGGTATTCTAGTAGCCCTCCCTTTTCTTGTCTATTCCGCATACTTTAAATCAGGCGGGAGAGTGAAAAGTTCACGTCATCTCAATGGGTATCGTAATGAATGGTGATCGCACGCAAATCTATGACAGAGTCACGGTCCCGCCACCACTTTTTTCTGCAGTCTCGGCATTAAATGGTGCTGGCCGAGCTCATAGAAAGCACTTGTTCGAAACTGGCATGGGACTGTTCACCCTCCACTCTTCAACGCTTGTGGAGATTTGCGAGCAGCACGAACTTCTGTGGGTCGGATGAAGTTTAGGACAGGTTCTGACCGTTAATACTCACAGAATCAAAAGCTGATTCTGGAACTCACAGAACCTTCGGTAACGCGATAAGCGAAGCTCAGCATTAGGTCAACGTA
>JBBPRK010000503.1:0-21921 GCA_038093075.1 Boletus patriciae | reverse complement strand
TGGTGTATACATGTAGATGTGTGTGTACATGTATACTACGAATCAATGGCGAGTAACGAGAGGGACGGGCAAGCGCGCAGCGCTTTGGCCCGGAGGGCACCCGCTGGGCAAGCAACAGAGCTGCGAGGGTGGGTGGGCACCCTCGCAGCACTGTCTTGTGGGTGATCTGTCCGGACGGATGGAGAGCTGCGAGGGGGCGTTCACTGTGAGTGGACGCCCTGGGAGTGGTGCGGTGGGTGCGACGAAATTCGAGGCCGAGGCGCGGCTGGTGACGAAGCCAGTGTGAGGCGCTCAAAGAAGCGTGAGAGCTTGCCTCGCACGCTGGTCCGAAGATCTTACGTTGCGGCTGCGCTCGTGCCTCGCGCCGCCTCAACGTGCTCAACGCCAACCAACGATACGCCGTTCGTTGGGGGTTGTCATTGCTAACGCCATAATTGGAGACGTCGTATTGAAAACTGTCCCGAGCGAACGCTATGAGTAGATCGTACCTCGTAGCGGTCCAACTGGATAGTTTGAAGGCGGGTCGGTCTGATTATGCTTCTCCTGCTGCATTTGCCTTGATATCTCGCACGTTGATCGTGCACGTTCGGCCTCGGGCAGCCGTAGCAACGTCAAGGACTCGAAATCCAAGGTCATGGTTCGATAGGGCTGGCTCCAGTGGAGGCGGGTGTTCGAACAAACATCTAAATGGACAAACAACTGTAATTACTGTCCTTTTTCGGCCACGTGGAGGAATCTCAAAATCACACCTGATGATCATAGTCGACGAGCATCTCCTCAACAACTCACAGGGATTGGATAAGAAGTATACTGCCAGTGTTGATTCGGACCGATCACGCGCACCCATTGTGTGCTACAATTTGGCATGGGTGCGATCCCATGATCTGTTTCAGGCTGAGAGCTTGTCGTAGGATCGCTGGAACAGTTACATGGCTTTGTGAAATTGTGGCTCATATGGACGAACGATGACGGAAGGTCCCCACACGCTCGACATGTTGTACGCCACTGGACGATATCTCTCTCACACTTGAAATATCGTGCCAGTGAGGTTGTCATTGCTAACGCTACAATCGGAGACATCACAGCCTTCAAGTGTGGTCCCATCGGTACGCAGCCAGTCATATCTCCTCTGAAAATTTGTTTATGCTTTGGATGATGGTGAAAGTAAAGAGTGGTCTTTGTGGAAAGTCGGAAGACAAGGAAATGATGTCGACGTGAGTTTACACCTCGCCTTGATGACGTTCTTTCTGCGCCTTTTCTTGTGCTGGATATGCGGGGACAGATTTGGTGTCAACCATACGCCGCTGCCGTCTTGCTGCCTGCCAACTCTGCCGCGACGGATGGAGGCTATACTGAACGGACTCGGGGGCATCTGTTCCTTGATCTGTTCGGTACTCCGAGTCTGCGTTGACCAGGGGCTCAACTTCCGAAAATCACTGTCCCCAGAGTAAATGAATACTCCTATAGAAAAACATGAATATGCTGGGTGCTCGGGACAGCACCGCCAACTGCCAGTTGCACCGTCGGCAGCAAAGGTCACACCATTAAATAGCCAGGTAGACAACACAAACAGCCGCATGAAACCTGAGCTAGGCACTAGTCGTCCTCTGAAAGGGCCTCGCACATAGGCGGCGCGCAATGTCGTCATGAGTCCAACGAGAGCGGGCAAGTCCGATACAGACCCCCATCCGCTCAAACTGGGACGCTCACAAGGGACGGTCACGATCCAAAAGATGAAGCCCAACATCGATCCGGGTGACCAGTTTGGCGTGTTGGCTCATCGAATGGCATTTGGCGACGCCCTATGCGGCTGCCGCATCGGACGAGTTCATTCCCCGACATGGCATCCTTGGAAGGTGGTCGTTCGTTTTCTGAACGCTTGCAGCTTGTATCGTGAGATGCATGTTTATAGAAGACATACGTTTACGGTGCCCGGCGGTCGTTCGTATAGGTGGGATATCCACAGGAACAAATTGGTGGTCGGGGTCACTGTCCGTGGTATCGTCTCGAGCGCCTATTTGTGCTATTATTACGTAGCTGTCGCTGAACGACGAGCCACGGACGGAAATGAAACGATATTACAGGGCCATGCTTGGCATCAGGGGCCCGAACAGCGGCCGTGTCTTGATATCCAGCCAGAGGTGGTGTACATGCTGGATACGATCGTGGTCACGTTCGTTTACATCGAGAAGCTTCATATGCCAGTGGATAAGGAGAGAGCGGCACAGAGGAATAGTTGGGGTGAACCACAAGAAGTGGGGTGTTCCGCTGTATATCGCGCCGGCGCAACTAATGGCCGAGCAAAGGGCAGGTGAATCTGAACTGTAAAAACTCTAAACAAAGCACGCCGATTCATTTGGACAATGCAGGTCGTGTGACATGATATTTATCCAATCTTCGGCCGAACTCAGCGACAGAGAAAGGGTGGCGGATCAGCAAAGGGAAACTTTATAATCAACACACCCACTGTGGTCATGGTGGCCATATGCACATTGCAGGTCGTGTAACATGAAATTTCTCCGATATTCGGCCGAATTCAAGCGACAGAAAAAGCCACGGCGAGGGTCGCGAATCATGATGCAAGGCGAAACTTTATAACCAACCTACCATGTGGTCATCGTGGCCATATGCACATTGCAATTTGCAGGTCGTGTGACATGAGACCTGGGATGTTCAACAGGACTCCGCGTCGCGCAAAAGGGTGGTGACGGCAAGTCGATACACGACAGCCCATAGCACTGCGGAAAAAGGCAGACTATGTGGAGAAATGATGCTCGCCGTTTGCAACGAATCTCCACACGAGCCCGCTCGGTTTCCGTCCATAGTACGAGCGGGTCGAAGTGAGTGCTGCCCAATTAGTGACAACTCGTGTGAACACAGCGGAGCTAAGCAGGTGTTAGGGTCAGGCGCTATCCTCGATATCCACTGTATCTGTCGCACGAATCTGCAACGTGCAGACTGTGGTCCAAAATAGAGGAGCTTGGGGAGTGTGCTGGTACCGAGGTAGCATAAATACCGGCAAACACCCCCTCTCACTGACACATGTCACCTATTCGCCTCACCTCACACCAAATGACTGCCAAGCGAACAAGGTTAACGGACTTCGTCAACCAAGGCATACTCTCGCGCGCCCGGACGTTCTTTGCTGTCTTGGGTGGTGTCTATGTCCTTGTTGTACTGCTCCTGACAGTCCCATTCATTCAGTCCCAGTGAGCAAGATCAACAACTTGCCCGCGATCAACTAGATAGCTCACATCGCCTTCGAAAGTATCATATACATGCATGCATTGAGGGTGCCATGGAACGCACGCTTCGATGCACCAGAACGTCATGGTTTGGCGCGTACGTGGTCGATCTTCATCAGTATTAGGATGGCGGGCTGACCCGCGCCGTCCGTGACGTAGCTGGCAAGACCTTCAACTTCAAGATCAACACACCGGATAATCACACGCTTGGAGCTTGGTTCATTCTTTCCGATGACCACTATCACTCACTGCCGTTCCCACCATCACCCTCCGCCGCAGAGACCCATCTCTCGGAAGCGCTTCGGTCGCGTCCCACAATACTATTCTTCCACGGAAACGCTGGGACCCGTGCACATCCTGGGCGCGTCCAATATTACACCGCTTTTGTGTCAAGGCTTCAAACCAACGTGTTGGCCGTTGACTACCGTGGATTCGCCGACAGCCAAGGATCTCCGAGCGAACGTGGTCTGGCGACGGACGCACGTGCGGCCTTTGACTGGTTGATTTCAAACGGTGCGGCACCACAAGATGTCCTTATCGTCGGTCACAGCCTGGGAACTGCTGTCTCGTCGTCCCTTGCTGTGTCCCTCTGCGAAGAATCGATCCGATTCCGGGGGCTTGTGTTAATGTCCCCGTTTACGTCCATGCATACCCTTGTGGATACATACAGCATATTTGGCCTATTCCCGGTCATGCTCCCGATGACCATGGTACCCCGCGCTGCCGGTGAGTGTCCGTATTGGATACAGGCTCACGAGTTGACCATTTCCCAGAACTCTACAAGACGTTCCTTAAGCACAGATTCGATACATTGTCCATCATTACAGTGAGACTCTCTCCCCTCGCCGATAGACTTGACCGTTGAATGTGCGTCAGAGAGTCAAAGTACCCGTGTTGATCGTACACGCGGAAGACGACTTCGATATCTCTCACACGCATTCAGACATTCTTTTTGATGCACTCATAGACCCGTTTCTGCCTTCCGTAGACCCGCTTCCACTCAATCCGGGGTCGTGGACGAAGGAGCAGTGGGACACGTTCCAGACGCAAATGACGACCAAGCGCGAGGCACGCGAAGGACTGTTGATCCGGATCGACATGCCCCACTTTGGCGTCATGGACACGTTCGCAGAGTCCGATGAAACGGTCATTCTTTTGAAGACCCTGACAGGGTCTCATAACGATGTGGGGGCTTTGGAGGGTACCCAAGAGGTCATACGAACGCTGTTTTTCGCTGGCGAGACGTCCCTGTTGGGATAGTAGCTATGGAGAGGTTGTCGGAGGATACGGATACCACACACACAGCCTAGGGTTCGTTTACTGCGGTGCAGGCGGTCGGAGAACTAGTTGTCATCAGGTCCTGTTCACGAGTATACCTCCATACGATACCACCAGAAACCTTGTATGTTTGCGCTTGTACAAAGGCATCGAAATCGATTCAAATACCTACAAATTCAATACATTTCGGTTGCAGATTTGAACGCGCGCGTCGAGAGTTGACGATACCTGGTAACCACACCCACGTCCCAAAATGTTACATGCACGATTCACGTGTACCCTCGCCCGTCATCGATTCGGTGGCTGGATGCTGCTACTAATCATTCGAAGCGATACGCCAATACACTCATACGAATGTCGGTATGCGATCCTTGGATGGACTTTGCCAGTGGTTTTTCTAACTTGTAAGAACATTGGGTTCCCAACCGTACTCGTTGGTGTTGCAGGATGGGCACCGTCCGAGTCATAGTAGCAGACATGACAATACATTTAGTACACAACTTCACTCCCGATTCGTCTTCTACGCGTCCTTTCAACCACTTCTCATCCGCGCCCCGCATAAGGCATCCCAGTCGCCCTAAAAGATTGGGTCAGCAAAGAATTGAAAAAAAAGGATAAAGAAATGCGCACATGACGTTGACTTCCAACACCGTGACCGAGTTCGGGAGACTGGCGATGTGCACGATCGTCTGGGCGACGTGCACCGGATCAAACGACGGCTCGGCGACACGGCGCCCGTCAGGCTGGAGCGCGCCGAGGGTGTGTTTGGCCGCCATGCTGGTATGTGCGTTTCCTGTGCCATACCGGCATGAGCGAACGCTTGGACACGCGCAAAGAGGATAACATAGGGATATGGATAGGATTCAGATGGACGTACCGATGTCGATTTGGGTCACGGAAATGTCAAATTGGCGTCCTTCGATGGCGCTGGACTTGGTCAGACCTGACACGGCGTGTTTGGAACACGCGTACGCCGCAGACTGCGGTCGCGGGACGTGGGCGGCGAGCGAACCGTTGTTGATGACTCTGCCTGTCGGCGGGAACGCAAGTCCGAGTCAGCCAGAGATTTGGAGCCTAGTCAGCGATCAGCGCGTTTGCTTACCTCCCGTGGGCGTCTGCGACTTGAAGATCTTGAATGCTTCGCGGGTGCAGAGGAACGATCCGACGAGGTTCACGTTCAAGACGGACGTGAACAGCTCGAGCGGTATTTCTTCGATCGGGTGCGGTTTGTCAGATCTACCCGCATTCTTCGCGTCCCAGTCAGCCAAGGAAAGGAAAAAGGACGTTCGCCTCCTAGGAGAAACGGCACGTACGTTGAACAACAAGTCAAGCCTACCAAATCGGTCGATCGTCTGCTCAAAGAGACGCTTAACGAATGCTTCGTCAGTGATGTCACCGTCGACGAGAAGACACTTTTCGGGGTCCACACAGGCGGCTTTCGTCTCTTGGAGCTCGGGCAGGCGTCGTGCCGTCAGCGCTAGACGCCATCCTGCCGCTGAGAGCGCAATCGCGGTGTGCTTCCCAATGCCTAGGTGTAATGTGTATGTGTGCATTTCACATTCCGCATTGCGTGTGAGCAGTCGGGTCCATAGCCCAACACCAGTGACCTTAGATACGCGGGGAACGTACCGGATGAAGCGCCGGTGATGATTGCCACCTTTCCACTCGACATGGCGAGGATATCGAGACTGACTTCAACTTGAATCGTGACGGTTTTCGAAGGAATGCGTATCCACACCCACAGGGTCGACCGTACTATCGCCACCAAAGTGGCATCCCGCGATGTCACGGCCCGCCACGGATACCTCACAGACGACCGGAGTGCACATGACCACGGCTAATATAGCGCATCAGAACCACTGACGTACATATCCGGAAACAACTTGAAGACTATATGGATATGGATGCACCATTCTCTAAATGATTGGAGCCTCGTCGCATTTCTGTCGATTTTCCGTGGGCGGCGGAGAACGACGGTTCCCGCGAGCTTTTAGTGACTGGCATCTTGGAAACGAATGTGACGAATGTGCATTCCAAATGCGTAATATTAATGCCTGTGAGAATAAATAGGGTGTCCCATACATGCACTACTAGATACACATGATGAGGATATCGAGCTAAATACGTTCGACGGCATATTACTCACGTCGTGATGCCACTGACAACCTGTTCTCTCGAGAAACAGAAGTGCAGCGCCCCTATCTACCGCCGCTTAAAAGCATATGAGGTGGACCACTCGAAGCTACGTCCCCTCGGGGTCGTCCGGCAATATCATACCCCAATGCCCGCCTGGGAGCGAAAGGGGTGATCCAGGGAGTTGGCTACGCGGAACGCCATCCCGTCAACTACCTGACTGCTCATGTGGCGTGCTACTCTCACGTCTCTGTGTGCTTGTTGTCGTGCTCCTTGACAAGAATTGCTTCTCGTGGCGATTTTTTAATGGTGCTTATCGTTAGAATAGGATGAAAATGCCTCACGGTGAGTGCGAAACCCTCCGCCGAGTCACTCAAGGACCGTCGATCGGCCCATCGTCCTCCCGAAAACTCCACGAGTGGGATATCCGTTTCAATTCTCTTGCGATGTGGGGGTGCGATGGGTGTGTTGAACAAGAGTGCGACGGTTTCAGTGAATGAGGGGGACATGGTCAGGGTTAGAGTCAAGGTTCTCCACGCGTTGTCCGTGCTTTTGCTGTATCTCACGTGACTAATATTACAATGACATCACCAAGCACAGTTCCACCGAGGTCTCTAAGTGCCGCCGTCTCCATGTGTATTCTCTTCTTCCTCTTCTGCACCGCCGGCAGATGGAGCCCAACTCATGTTGGTAGAGGTACCAGGAGGGGGACAGCGACCCCATCAAAATGTGGATTAGCGCACCGATCGCCAAAGCATGCTCTCTTCAGTCGTCTCCCAACGATACGGCTGCGTTCATCCCGGGTCACATGGGGTAGGCAACCGGTGATCGACCTCAACCGATGCGATCAACTTTGCGTTCCTGCGACGAGGACGCCAAAAACGATGCCGACTACCGATCCGAGGATGAAAGCAATCGCCGTGATAGAGTTCCGCGCCACAGGAAAGTATCCGCGGATGAGTGAGAACTGTGTGGTAAAGTACCGAATGACGCCTATGGAGGTGGGAAGAGAAGAGGAAGGCTTCGTGAGAGGTGTCCACTATATACCCTCATAGTATGGTAGGTGTACGCACCCATAACGAGAATGAGGAGCCCAAACAGAATGACCGTCGCACCGAGGGGCTTTGCAAACTTGGTCAAGTCGAACCCGCTGGACGTCGTACTCAGCGAAAACAGTTGAACCAACGCTGCATCATCTAAAGGTATCAACGAACGGAAGCAGGAGCGCACGGCGAAACACGCACCGACACCCGCACTGGCAGTTGCGAGACTGGTACGCACGTAGGCGAGGTAGGTTCGCTCGGACGCCAGATGATCACGGGCGACGTTGCCCTTGTTCTCAAGTACGAGACTGAGCTTTAATGGTGCTGTCACGTTTCTCAAGATCTGGCCCATATCATGGTCGAGTTGTTGCTTTGGCGCAGATGGCGCAATTGATCCGTTTGGTGTCCCCAAAAGGGACGGGAGCACCGTCGATTGATCATGTAGAGACGCAACTCGACTCAGCGGTTCGAGATGAGGCATCTGCTCGGGGGTAGCACAGCGCTCGATAGCAGACATGTTGAAAGTCGCGGTGGCAGCAAGGGAGATCCAGGTGGTCGGGAATGGAAAAATCCCGCTGAATCGCAAACAAGATATATGTATCTTCCTCGGTTAAGTCAGCCGGGATCAGTAGTTCCAATCATTCTAATCATGAGGTAAATGAGGGACTGGTTACGTAAATAAAAATAAACAGGCTCACCGCTGGGGATTGGCGACTCGTCAAGTCTGCGACCGCGCACAAGAGCTCTCCCGTGAGCTCGGCTTGAGCGGTCGTGAACCCTTGTGAATTTCGAATTGCAGCCCCATCGACCGCTACTCCAGCACTCATTACCGTCACAGGGCCGAAGCGCGTACACGTTCGGGCTTGGCCGCCGTCACACTTGCCGCATCCCTTCTTTTCTCAAATGACATGGAGCGCGGTTTTCGACGTGGCCGCTGTCCCGACCACGCAATTCGGAATCGGCAGCCTGGCAGGAACCTGCACACGCGCTCGCTCCGCGTTCGTCGCAACGTGCTGTTGGTGCAGAAACACGACTCATCAGGGAATTCCGAATTCCTCGCCATCACAACCGGCAAATGGAGCGCCCAGCCAAGTTTCGGCCGACACCCCTCACGGTTTCATACCATCTCGAACAATCGTATGTAAACCACATTAACTGAAGGCCTAAAGGCGCATTGTGCAGGAATCACCTTGCTTGAAAAGCAAGGTCTATGGGTGTCAGCGAAATGCTCGGATTCAAAATAAGAACAAATATGGATATATATGTGTTAAATTTCAATAATCCGGAGCTATCCGTGGCCCTCACCACAGCAGAATGGAACAATCCTGATCCGGTGCTATCCGAGGTCCATCCTCGCCGCGTGGAGCAAGTCCTCATCGACAGCATTTGCTATCACTTTTCAAAGAATAGGCAAGCAAGGTTTTAAGCCGTCGACGACGGCCCCTTGTATAAGTGGCTGTTGGATAACTGATCTCTTTGTGTGCCAAGCTATATGCCGGACAGGCGTATCAACAACTCAACTTCTGTGACTCATTGTTTCTTGATTTGATTTAAACGATAGGCGAAATCGCTGGTCTCTAGTCGGAACACGTACGCATGTCCATGTATGTCTTATCGCAACGATCTGTAGATGGAACGAAGACACTGATCACGAGGATCTCGCTGGCAACTTCTACTCACCAGAATCATCGGTGTCTGCTGGAAGCGACTATGATGATTATTCCCGGGCGTGATGGTTCTTGTCGGTTCTTGTCGGTTCTTGTCGTTGAACTCCGTCGCCGGATCGCCTCCCGTGGCATTGAAGTGCTTCTGACGCCGCAACAGTGGTGGCCCACGTCGACGTCGGGCTGTCAGACTGAGGAGTGTGTTTTCCACTATGATACATCATCGTGAGGTATCCTGGATGGTGCTGCCCGTCGTCGTGCGTGGTTTCGGACCTCCTGTCCGACTGGTCGACATATGTAAGGTCGGGTAGAATCAGAGTCCGCGTTGGTCGGTGTTATGGGCCCGGTCAGCGCCCTGGGCTACAGGTTGTTATACGTCAAGGTTCAACAGCCCTGGAGCATTGAATTCTGAAAACCTTGTGAAACCTTCATTTTTCTGGGGGCTCGGACGTTCTAAGACGTGTTGCAAACGCATACGTGTCCGGCCACAGTTGGTCTGCCAGGGGCTCGTCGATAGAGGGTCTAGTAAAATTCGTCGAAATCGAAAGGGTAGATTTGTCTCCGCGATGGCTGCAAAGGGGCCGAGAAGCTCAAGGCTTTACTACTAGTAAAGGGTTCATCAGAGGGTCGTCGTCAAGACTCGTCGTGTTCAAATTCCAACGGAGCTGTGCCACACCCTAGGATGGGGTTAGGGTCTATGTCACGCGCTCGTGACTCGACAGTAGCACGACCTGAACATTTTGAACCATGATTGGCACGGTCAGTGCCAGGGTCTGCCATCCTCTCTCTGGGAATATTGTCCGCTATCGTCAGACCCTCATACCCGCGTCCCGCGCATTCACCCAGACCAGCTCCGAGTTACTGTTGCATCGTTCACCCAGCTACCCAGGTCACATTCCCCTCAACGCCTTTGAGAATGCGTTCCTTACCGTAGGCTCCGCCCTCATGGCATTCATGGACCCAAGGCGCGGCGGTAAGCACTTCAAGAATGGCTTGGAATATTTTCATCACGTTGATACGCCGTAGACATGGTGGCCGCCCTTGGCGAAACTACCGCAGGTTCGACATTGCCAAGGTTGCGTGACACGATGCTCGACTCTCCAGAAGGACGTAGGATCCTCAAAAACCGCCCGCGCATCAGCTCAAAGACCCTGGACTTACAAAGGCTAAAATCACTTCCAGACGGGACGTTCGGAAGAGAATACACAAGATGGCTTGAAGCATGCAACGTCACCCCTGATTCTCGAGAGCCGGTTCGCTTTCTATCGTTTTAAGTTGTTACAAGAGACCTTCTCATATTTCAAGTAGGTTCACTATATCGACGACCCAGAACTTGCCTACGTCATGCAGCGATATCGCGAAACCCACGATCTCTATCACGCTCTCTTTGCTCTCCGTGTCTCTGCTCTACCAGAGCTCGCTCTCAAAGCATTCGAGTTCGCCAATTTAGGGTTGCCCATGGCTGCGCTAGCACTTGGATCCTCTGTCAAGATGAAGAAGGCACAGCATGACAGGCTCTGGCACGAATTTGTACCTTGGGGTTTCAGGTGTGGTGGAAGTGCCAGATGTCTTCTGACAGTCTACTGGGAAGAGAGATGGGACCAAGAAGTCCAGGATATAAAGAAAGAGCTTGGTGTATGGGATCCACCAAGTGGGTTGAGTATCTAGTCTCCATGAACATTTGGCAGCTGTTGCCGGTCAGAGCCCGGAATATCTACCCAAAAGGATACCTCCTAACCCTGTTGAGGCCACTCGGTGATCAACCCGACTTCCAAGTCGTGATCTCACGTTGAGTTTTAAAGGAAATCGTTCGGTCTACGTCAGCTCGGGACCGCGTGTACCCTGGAAGATTGGCGAATTATTGCCCTGGAAAGTTGAGCGACCTCGAGCAAGCAATTTCGAGGTACAGCGAGGTTGTACGGCTCATTGCGGAACCCAACAAATCCAACAATCTGAGCAACTTCGCCGCCTCCTTCTAGCAACAGGCGACATAAATCTCCCGGACGAGGTCGACCACATCGGTATGATGTGGTCCATCAACGACCGTGCCGCGGCTCTCGTGGCCAAGGACGTGTACGAGCGACTTTACCGGACCCTCCGCCTAGGCGCGACGCCGGGACATCGGGAGGCAATCGGGAGGATGTCAAGACACGAGCACCCCATGATGCCCTCGCACGTCTTCGAGACTGCGACGCATGGTTCGTCGAGTCTTCCCTTCATCCATGTAAGACTTTCAGACAGAGTGCGGTATGAACGTCGTGCGTCACAGCAGAGTTGTGAAGGGGCTTCCTGACAGCGAGCTCGAGTGTATCACAGCAAACGTCGGCCATCGTCTCTAGCGACTCTCCGATGGCAGGATTAACTCAGCACGAATGAGCCACGAATGTACCTCCACATGCCGGATCAGTCGTCGACCTCCACTAGTAACAGAGCCTTGTCGTCCATACCAGATCTCATATGAAATTCAACGGATAATGAATGGTCTATATGGCCCAAATTAAAAGACACTTCCAACGAACGAAATCCCCCCCGGCTCAATTCTAGGAAACAGCGATCCCCACATGTTTGCCACTTTGTCCGTGCTTTCCACCATCACGCCTCTCGTGGGTCTTCCCAGGGTGATACTTCCCATCGTCGAACATGGGGTCGGGGTGGTATTGACCGTTGTCGTCGCCCAAAGGTGGATGGTACTGGCCATCGTCGTAGCGCTTCGGACGGTTTGTCCCAGAATGATACCTCTCATCGTCATATCGTCGTCCCTTGACGCCTCCAACAACACCAGTGGCTGTTGGTACCTCACCACCATCGGTCGCTGTGTCCGTGGCGGTCGCTGTATCTGTATCACTGTCTTGACCGTTGTCGTCGCCCGGAGGTGGATGGTGCTGACCATTGTCGTCGCTCGAAGGGGAGGGGTCCTGACCATCGTCATAGCGCTTCTGATGGCTCTTCCCAGGGTGATACTTCCCGTCGTCGAACATGGGGTCGGGGTGGTACATTCCGTCGTCAGAGCGCCTCTCGTGGTTCATCCCAGGGTGGTATTGACCATTGTCGGCGCCTAAAGGTGGATGGTACTGGCCATCGTCGTAGCGCCTCTGACGGTTCTTCCCAGAATGATACTTCGCATCATACCGTCGTCGCTTGATGCCTCCAACACTGGCAACCGTTGGTACCGCACCACCATCGGTCGCTGTGTCCGTGGCGGTCGTCGTGCCCGTGGCGGCCGCCGTATCCGTAGCAGTAGTCGTCGTGGCGGTTGCTGTATCCGTGGCGGTCGCTGTATCAGTGGCGGTCGTCGTGCCCGTGGCGGCCACTGTATCCGTAGCAGTGGTCGTATCCGTGGCAGTCGCTGTATCCGTAGCAGTGGTCGTACCCGTGACGATCGCTGGAACCGTAGCAATGGCCGTGTCAGTGGCGGCCGCTGCATCCGTAGCAGTGGTCGTGCTGGTGGAGGTCGTTGTATCCGTAGCGGTGGTCGTGCTGGTGGCGGTCGCTGTATCCGTAGCAGTGGTCGTGCTGGTGGCAGTCGTTGTGTCCGTGGCGGTTGTCAATGTTACGTCCGTCGCAGTAATGGTGGATACAATTATGATGGTAGTTGTAGCCGTCGCCGTCGTCGCAGTAGTAGTGTCCGTGGCTGTGAGTGATCCTACAATCCCTACCACAGAACCCCCTGCACCAGCTATCGTCGTTCCCGTCGAGGTTGCAGACGTGGTAGTATCCGTGGCTGTGAGTGATCCCACGATCCCTGGCACAGAAACCCCTGCACCAGATGTCGTCGCCGTCGTCGTCGTCGTCGTCGATGCAGAGGTTGTTGCCGTCGTCGAGGTTGGAGACGTGGTGGAGTCAGTGGCCGTCAGTGACCCCACGATCCCTGCCACGGTTGTTCCCGCCGCAGTCGCAAACGTGGTAGTAGTGGACGAGCTTGGCGTATCCGTAATTGAAATCTCTATGGGCGTGATACCAACATCGGCGGCGGTCGCCGTAGTCTGAGGTGTGTACTGGCCGTTGTTATACGTCGTCGTAGGGTACCCCGGGTGATACTTCCCGTCGTCGTACGTAGTGGTCGGGAAACCGGGATGATACTTCCCGTCGTCGACATAGGTAGAACTGGGAGGGTCATCGGAGTTCGCCTGCGCTGGATCGGTACCCTGGGCCTCGGGAGTGTATTGCCCATTGTTATACGTCGTCGTCGGGTATCCCGGGTGGTACTGTCCGTCATCGTAGCGGGCCTTGTGGGCCCTGGAACGATGAAAGCGGCGGGCGTGCCTAAGGGTCGCCTCGCGCTACGGAGCTACGTAAACAAGGAGACGACACAATAAAAATTGGACGAACCTCTGCCATCATGCCATCGGTGGCGGGATGTGCTGCGACGGCAATGCAGAGAGCGAGGAGAAAGGAGAAGCGAGAATTGAGTTGGACCATGTGATAGTAATGTGGATAATGAACGTGAGGACGCTAGCGACAGTGGTGGTGGATAGAAAGGATGGGGTGAGGGAACAACGGAGTGGGGGCGGTTAGATTATATACTGGCGAGGAAGGCGCGGGGACCAATGGCGGATGACAGGGAGCATGATGTCATAGGAATGTCGAAGGAATGCACCCGACGTGATCGGTTACTTAGTTGGCGGGTCTCAGGGTGAGGAACGGTGCCAAATACCGCGCCAAATAGACCTATGGAATACCATTGAGCACGCGGAGGTCGAAGTGTACCACAACTAGCAGCAATGAGATCCCCTCGGCTGCGCGTTTTTGCTTCCATCCCTTCAATCTGGAATCATACAACTGGGGGAAGACACACACTCAACGGAATTGTTGGATGACTGACCTTGGCCAGCCAATGTATAGGCACCGTCCTGACAGACAGCTATTTCCTTTCTACTGATTCGACGCTCTTCCGTGGCCTTGGGTTGGTCAGCACTCTTTTGTCGTACCGTATAGACCTGTCCAGAGACGGCCTTCGACGCGAAAAGTGAATACACAGTGTCATATTGAGAACGTCGAACGAGCCGACGCATTTTCTGGTGGTCGAAGGTGAACTTGAACCGAGCTGTGAACATTTCCGCTCGACTTGATAACGGACACTGTACACCTCTCCAAGGCCACCATTCATTACGTAGCCCGGACCACGTGCCAGATGAACCAGGTGAAGAGTCTGAAGACCTTCAAGTTAGACGAACACTCCAAAGTTTGTTGATACATTGTACATGCTAGTCATACAGGCCATAAGGCTCATTATGCCTCACTCTCGGTCACGATCTCCGTTAATTTCTCTATCGACACTGGCTTCGCGCCACCGTTTACCTTTGTAAAGCACAAGCAATATCATTAGTTCCGCCAACAGCATCAAGCCGGCCCAAAAGGTATATAGACCTCCGTCGCCGATAGCATCCTGAACGACACGTTAGTGGGAAACGACGCGTCGGTGCAACAGAGATCCCACCTGCAGCGGGACCGCGATTTCTGCAGCCACAAACGCAAATATACCACGGAAAGAACCGTTGGTAGCGACTGCGCTGGACGATCGACCGACGTTGGCATCAACGATGTACGCCAGAGTGCTAGCATATATCCATCTAATCGACCACAACAGTTCAGACGAGGACAAAGGACAACGTGTGCACGACGTACATGGAGAAGAACCCAGACAAGAAGAGCATCGCACAGATCGCTGAGATATGCACGTGCTGCTGGCAGACCCAGGCATACCCGATAACAGCCGGGGGGAACCACCACATTGGAAGCTTGGTGCTTTCCAGTCTCATCTATGATACAACCGTTGGCATAATTTCCGAATCGTTGACAGATGCACCTCGCTCACCTCTGGATAGCTGACCCCTCCATTTGCAGCTGTGAGCCGAGCAAGTATCTTGTCGGACCATCTTCCTCCCAAGATGCTGCCTAATATACATCCTAAAGGCAAGGCAAATTCCACTTTGAGCGATGTCACTTGCCCAAGCTATTAATGTACCGACCGATCCCATAGGAAAGCAGCACCAATCCAGTCATCATGGCATCATAATCATAATAGAGTGATAGAGTTCGTGCACAGGTGTATGTGATACTGAAGCTGAATGCGAACAGAAGTCCTGCAAAGATAACCAAGTCAGAATTGTCGAGCTCGACTCTGTAGCACCCTCACCTACCAGAGGCTGTCAGAATACAGAGGTTATTTATGCGGCTGAGGATTCGTAGTAAGGGAGGGAATGGATTGACGTCTGCGATCGATAACTTGATTTCTTTGATAGCAAGTGTTGGGGCGATCACAGGTTGCGCTTCCACGTCGCCTTTCGGTCTTTGCACTCCAGAGGTTCGATCTCCTGATGTCTTCTTCTCACTAGCGGGTCGTTCTCCTCCCGCGGCATCCTTTTCTTGCGCGAGCTTGCGATCCTGCATACGTTTCTTCAGGACGTTTTGGTACGTCAAACTCCGTTCCTTCCTGAACGTGTCCTTGAACAGAAAGAAGAACGCTGAAAGCATTACACCGCCCCAAATCACCAGAAACCAAAAGATCGCACGCCAACTCAGAGCCTGCGTGAGCCCACCACCCAAGATAGGCCCGATCGAAGGGCCTAGGAGTGGTGCAGAGTAGTAAACGCCCATCATAGTTCCTCGTTGGTGGGGTTCGTAAATGTCTGCGAGTGTTGCAGCGCCGATGGTCATCACAGCGCTCGCGCTAGGCAAATGATTAGGAGATAGAAAAGAGCAGAAAGGAAGAGCTTACCCAGCTGCCTGAACCATTCGCATACCAATGACAAGACCTATGGTCTTTGAGATCGCCACGATGGCCGAGCCCACAGTAAACAGCGTAAGGGAAACTAAGTAGACGAGCTGACAATAATAAATCAATGCACGCGTTATGGAGGCCAGTATGAAAACGTGACATACTTTCCTCCCTTTGATCTCGCTGACCGCACTCCATACGAGAGGAAAGTTCCCTTGAACGATGATGGAAAGAGATAAACTCAAACTAATTTCAGAAGCAGTTGCACTCAATTCCTGTTCGATCTGGGAGTTTGCGGCTAGTGTTTAGTCCGTTAGGCCCCCGATATTTCTACGAGATAAAGAAGCACCCACGATTCTGGATGTTGGCACACAAACCTGCGATCATCGAAGCCCCTGAGATGATGAACAAGATCGCATTCTTTGCGACAATTAGTTGATCGGTGTTAACCGCGTTCATCCAGATAGCCCGAATAAGAAACCGACCTTTCTAGTACTCGACCAAATTCGCGGATTATCCTCCACAAGTGCATGTTCGATATCAGGCTTGATTACACTCTCGGGAGGCGTTGAAGAGGTAGGCGTTATGCTAGAGGATACATCCTTGCCTGTGGAAGCAGCGTCGGATGTGGTCTGGCTGTCGGAAGCCTTGGTCATGATTCGTGAACGTCGTAAGACAGGAACAATCCTTGTCAGAAGGCGACTCTTAAAGTCCTGCAATCGACACATGATAAGCCGTGACCCGGCATCGCATACATCACCAAGCGGACCCCGCCCAGGTGGAGGGGAATCGTATGTAATAAGAAGCTATGGGCACTTCAGTGGAAGGAAGCTCGGCCGCCGATCTCCGATCTAGCTCCCATCCAGGATATCCGAGGCCATCATGGCAGAAAACGCAGGCCACATTCTTGACCTGGTGCCAACACGTAGTTGGCAACGGCAACTGGATAGGTCACGTCAGCTAGTACCTGGGCTTGCGGGAACACCGACCACATGTCAGTTGCGCAAGTCAAACAACCCTCCTTCGGAGAGTCGGCTTTTGAGTTGACTACATAACAAGATCAAGTCGTGAAGTGAATTTAACCTCCGCGCATGAAATATTTGCCAAGGCGTTTTTTTTGCCTACCCGATGTCTCATATGTTCCTGAACCCCGCCAGACCTTGCCGTGTTCCCAATCCAGGCCATGATATAACTCTTGCTGGCCATGACCCCAAATCTGGCATCTCGAAATGGGGTTTGACTGTTATCAAGAGATAAGCCTAGAATTCGGGATAGCTCGGCCATGGCGGTGACGCTCAATTCAATGTTCGCATCTTGCACTTCGAAAGTGTGACAGATCGGCCCCGGCGAATTTAAAGCAGCAATGATTTTACCTCGTTGAAGATAGCGGCAGTCCACGGAACAAAATGGATGTGAAGTATGGTCGGCCGGCGCGGGCCTGGCTTGAATACAAATCTCATTATAGAAGTACTGTGACTCGGTTAGTAGCCATCTGAATTGCATTCGCGAGAGCACGTACATAAACTATCAAGAGGCTAAGGCACGGACAGTATCTTGCAGGGATGCCGCTAGTTGACATGTTTTCAGCCTCGCGGAACAGGAAGCTCCTCGTAAGCATAAAATCGAGGATAGCTGAAGACAAAATCGCCTTCCGCTCGTACGAGATGAAATTTCATCTGCCCAGGGAATGAGGCTATACCGAAGGTATGAAGTTTCCTCGACAAGCCAATTGACTGGGTCGAGGTTCGGAATCAAAAATAAAATCGGTGTGCTGCCATGCTCGGCATTTGCCGACTGTGCATTAACACTGGTTGGTAGTGGCTAGTTCTACATCCATTCATTTGTACACAAGAGGCCCGCTAATTATCGTTTCTACAAGCGGGGGAGGCATGAAATTCGTCGTGAACGTGAGGGGTAGGTGACGAAACGCTGACGAAAGGGCCCTAGTTGCAACCAACAGCCTGCCGTCTTTGCAGCTTGCAGTCACTGAAGGCACATGTGCACAAAGTGGCACGAAAATCACAGCATGACGGCGCTGGTGGACGGCGCAAAAGGATCGACGCGTGCAGTCACGACGCCCCGTTTCACGCGGATGCGACGCCCCTTCTTCTTTGACTTCACTAACAGATCACTGACGTCAACGAATCCACTAGGATTGTCGTACATAGAGACCTACAGCGACGCTTTGGCGCTTCCCCCTTCATCTCCTCCGCAGGATGTCCGTAGCCACGCGCCTCGGCCTCGGCTCTAAGGTTGAATACTCGACAAGCGTGGGTATCGCAGTGAGAGCAGGGGATGTCGGCTAACGCGTTGTATTTTCTAGTCCAATATTCCGCGGTAATCCCAGAAACGCCCTCCACGAAGACTGCACGGGATGCGTCGGGGCACGTCGGATACTTGTCCAACGCGTGCTCGAACGCGATGAGTGCGTCAACTGTCATTTCCTTGAATCCTGCTTCTTGAAGGTAAACTGGGAGAGCATTGGCGAGCGTGATGTCCTTGTTCGAGAGAATCAAGTCGTTGATGGCGCGCTCGATGGTGGTGCGCATGATAGCACTGGCAACGAGGAGAAGGTAAAGGCTGGTCGGGACGGGAAGGCGATAACGATGTTCACAAGTGGGGTACCCGGCCAGATTATATACTTGGTGAGACAAAGACTTGTATCAAGCAACGCCGCCGCGCTGCAGGGACATGCTGAATCGAACTCCGAGTGGCTCATTCAGGTCCTGTGACTGACTCGTGCATGCCGGGGCAATGCCCATATGCGTATGCTATGGTTTGAGCGGGTCTCTGACCCTCTGTACAGTGTCGTCTAGTATGTGCCAGACAATTATCACTGTCAAAAACTGCACTATATACGACACCCAGGCGCTCCGTCAGTTTGACCTGTGGCTATGACAGGGGACGACAAATCCCATTGCCAAAATGGGTTGTGTCTCGCACAGCCACCATGAAAGGGACTCGACGCGTCGAAACCCCCTCACCAAGTTGAACTACCATGGTGCATACGAGGTCCGCTGCAAAGAAAATCGAGTCGGGGCAAGTCCACAATGACGACGAAGGGCTGGTCACGAAAGACACTCCCGTAAAACATCCTGCAGGACGTCGACGAGATACTACGGTGGCTCCCAAGAAGCAGGGAAGAGGAAAGCAGCCAGGTGAAATATGCCAACTGAACCCTGACGTGCTGTTCCTTGTACGCGACAACTTTTTTGTCTGCTTCGACTGTTTGCTGACGGGCATGATGGTGATAGATTGCCGCATACGTCCACCCTATAGACCTCCTCAACCTTGCACGCACATGCAAATCGCTTCGACAGCTCCTGATGGACAAATCCTCGGCGTTCGTATGGAAGACCGCTCGCCGCCAAGTCAACGGCCTTCCTGATTGTCCAATCGACCTGACTGAACCGGAATACGCAAATCTCGTGTTCTACGCTCGTTGCCACGTACGTATGCTTGCCGATGGTTTTAACTGCTCTGAGATGTGGCATAGGACTGTGGAAAATATACGCCGACTGTTCTCTGGCGAATGCGTCGCAGGTATTGTCTGAAATGCAGAGTTCGACGGTAAGCTGCCATGGATGTTTCAGTATGGGCTTCGAGTTCACACACAGACCAGGCTTTGTTCGCTGTCTTCGTGCCACGAGGTCATTCTCAAGAACGATACCCTGGCCACGGAATACATCACAATAGAAGGCGGTATGTTGCTTGGGTATTTGAAACGTCACGCTACTGGACCACGTTGCAGAAACAACAACGATATGGGTTGACAGGGAGCAGATGGAGTCATTTATGCACGAGTATAATCATTCTTCCAACAAGGAGCAATTTATAACGGACAAGAATGAACAACGTGTCGATATATGCATGGTTTGCTTGATTTTTTTTAAATCTATTTTTCTGTCCCTCTGATTGGCTCCTAACAGCACGCCAGCCAATGCGAAAAATGGCAGAGGGATAAAGCATGGGAACGCAAAGTCGATCTCGATGTGCGTCGGCGAGAACGACACAACAGGTTGGTTCCTTTTCTCGGCAGTGATGATTTTTAAATCTGCCTGGTATAGCGTCTTCGAGCGTCTCAAGCAGCTCGGGTATGAGCGCGAGGTTACATATTTTGGACACCATAGAATCAGGCCATCCTGCAAGGCGCTCTTTGGTAAATCCAAACCGCTCACGGACAAGGGTTAGCTTTCACTGAATGACGTAATATCCACTTGGATTGACATCAGTATGATAGAATGGAACCGGATTTGGCCTGAGTGGCTCGAGACTATGAACAGCTTCCGGTCCCAGCGACTGGATGAGGTTGTTTACCAATGCCGTCGACGTTCATTGGCTTCCGAGTACACCAATTACGTGACGCATCCATCGCCGAGCACACCAGTACTCGACCTTTTTCCACACGCGGCTGACGTTGCCTGTTTCCCCCCTTTTAAAAACATCGTCAAGGCTCCCGAAGGGGCCCAGATGAATGATGAGCCATTTGTATCTGCGCTTGCACAGCTACCTGAACTAGTTGACGAGTGGAGGAAGAAGCTTGACGCCGAAGTTGCTGAGCTGGTCAAGATTCCTTCTGACTTGGCTTTAAAAGGCACTTCCGATGGTCGGGTTGTGGCGTCAACCAGCACAACAGGTCCGGAATCATCCCAAGCAGCCACCGACAAACTGCGCCTGGCCTGTGCACTGTTCACTCATGTCCGTAGGGGCCTCTTCACTCATCCCAGTCATGGTGGTAGGGCGCTCTTCACTCATCCTGAGGTATTCTTCGGCTCCATGCGTAATTATAAATATCCGCAGCGTGATGAACTCGACTTGGAACGTACTGGGTCTATCTTGGACAGATACAGCATCCGATACATGGTGGAAGCTCCATATGTCATCCATGCATGCGGGCTGGATCCAAACGTAGCCACGGTGGATGATATGGATCGCCGGAACGCTCGACTGAAATGTTTGTCTTGCAAGGATTCGCGTGTCAGGCGTTGGAGAGATGCGGTGCGTTTTTCTCTTTTCTGTGTAGTATCCGTGAGGCTAAGCGCTGATGTTGAATGGTAAACGATAGGTGTGGCATGCATATTGCTTTCATCAGGGTTGTGCAGTGCGTCCTGAGGTCGTCAGTGACGAGCACGTGGCCGCCATCCAGGCCGCCGAGCTGTCATTCCAGGGGGAATTGCCTCTGAGTCCGGATATATCGCGGTGCTTGATATGCCTGCCTTGCGTAGGGGACGCCATGTACCATCATGGCACCACACTTCACCTCAAGGATGTGTGAGTTATTGCATCGTTGCTTGTATGTACCCGCAGGCACTCATCGTAGCAAATACAAATGCAGTCACAACATCGAAGCAGCGGACATCCAACGAGGTGTGCACTACGCGACTTTGGGCATGAGCCACGATGTGTTTTCGGTGGAGATGGTTGAAGAACGGAGGAACTCAGTGACGTTCAGGGCGCCTTGCTACTTTTGACGCCCACTGATGAGTCGGCTCTGGGGTCTCGAAAACTCTTTGGTTGTCTAATTAGTCTGTATTGTAGCTGGTACTAGTTCCTCCGTCACTATTCCTCATCCCCACCGCCATGTGTTGGCATCGTCTGGGGACTGCCTCACTCCGGGCTCTCTCCAACGTGCCTCCAGAGCCTCGCTCCAGTCACCTGTGCATTTTGCGATTGGCTGATGTCATGCTGAACAAATGCATTGACATGGGTATTCCATCAGGAGAAACACAAGACCCCGATAATTTTTGGGATTTTCAATCAGCACTTTCTTTATTGTGAACAGTTTACATTGTCATGTATGCTACATATTTCAATATATTTAGATGATCTATCTTGCAAGA
>JBBPRK010000502.1:0-21942 GCA_038093075.1 Boletus patriciae | reverse complement strand
TCTGGAGTGTTTGTTTTTAGCGTTGGTATTCGTGATAGTCCTCCATCTCCTGGTTTGGCATTGATGTACTTGTTGGCGATCCAAATGTCCGCCATGGTGGCGCTTTCTAGCCAGTCGTACCAATGTTCCAGTTTCGTTTTCTTGATGGCTTCCGAGTATTGGTTTCATAGTGTACGGTGTTGTTCGTGGCTTGGGTGCCCTGGGAGGGCACACGCTTTGTGTGATTCGGCCGTGGCCTTTTGAACTGATTTGCGTAAGGTCGTGAGGTTGTGGTTCCACCACCGTTTGGAGGTGGGGATGTATTTGGCCATGGGTACTGTTTCCTCGGTCGCTGTTTGGATGGCTTTGGTGATCGCGGCGGTGATGCGCTGGAATTCGCGGCCAGTGACGATGGGGTCGGTGGTCGGGTACTTAGCAAGTTCTCTTTCTAGGACCTTGTTGAATTCCTTCCAGTCTGTTTGGCGGAAGTTGTGTTTCAATTGTGGTTTGATTTTGGGGGTTTCAAGTTCTAGTACGCTGAGGATGGGGACGTGGTCAGTGCAGTCGCGGAATTTGGGTTCCGTGTAGCAGTGGATGAATGCTTGGCACGTATTCTCTGTACAGAATACATTGTCGGGGCGTGTCCAGTTCTTGGTTGCTAGGGATTGTAGAGTGGGCATGTCCTTTGGCAGCGCTTGTTGCATGCCGTATTTGGCTAGGAGGAGGAGTAGGGGTTCTGCGGCGTTGAGGTATGTCTCGGTTAGTAGGTGGAGATTTCGTTCTTCTTCCCAGAGAGGGTGGTGGCGGTTGAAGTCCCCGAGCCAGATCATGTGGTCGTGTTAGGTTGGTCGGATTGTTTGGATGTTGTCTTCTAGGAATTTCGTTAGTAGGTCTATGGTTTGGTCAGAGTTACCGTCGTTGTATATGTTGATTAGGGTGCAGCAGCCGTAGGGACCTTTAAGTTGAGTGATTACTACGTCTGGTGAGGGGAAGGGTATCTGTGTCCATGTGTTAGCATTGATGAGATTGGATATTAGGGTGACTGCTCGAACGCGCTTCGAGCTGTCTGTGTATCGTGTGATTGGGTAGATCACGTGGTAGTGATGGTTAGCGGTGGTATTATTTAATGGGTTAGTATATGGTTCTTGTATTGCTAGGATGTCCCATGATGTGCAATCATGGTGGTTTAGTAGGGAGAGTTGGGCGGTCCAAGATGTGTTGAGGTTTTGCTGCCAGATCTTGAGGGTCGTTGAGTCTAGTTCGGTTGTATTATTCATGGGTGGGTATGGGGGTTTGGTGTGGTGGTCTCATCGTGGTTGGTGGGTCTTGGTTCGTTTTGGGGTGTTGGTGGGGTGGTCTTGGTCTGTGCGCGTGGGTTGGGCGGTATTGGCACTGCGTTGCTCGAAGTGGCTGGTGTGGATGGTGGTTGGCGGTGTTGGTGATGGCGGTTTGTGTTTTCTTGGGAGGGGTGTGCGGCGTCTCTGTGGGGGTTGGCTGGGCCTGAGGTTAGGTGCGTATTGATTGTGGTTTGGCGTAAGGATGCAGGGTCTCTTGTGGTGGTTGGGGGGTTTGAGCATGGGGCATATCGGGTTTGGGTACTAGGATGGGGTATTGTCTATCTTTGATCATTCCTTGGATGTTCAGGTATGTGATGAGTTGATCTCGGACTCCGTCGGTGCAGATCCAGTCGGTCACTTCTTTGGTGTTGAGTTCTACAAGTAGGGAGCCTGAGACAAGGCGGAGGATGGCTTTGACTTCAACTTCCACGTTGTCTGGGTTGTCCAGTGCGTCAATGGCCGTTTCTACTCAGAGTGCGATGGATTCTGTGGTGTGGGAGGGGTCGAAGATGGGGCCCGGACCTGTAGGTTGAATTAGTATCTGTCACTCCCAGACTGCAGCATGAGCTATTGCTGGGGTAGTCTGAGTGGGGGTGTCAGCATGAGTGGTAGTGGGCAGTGAGAATGACTTTAAGACACTACTGTACGTGGGGCAGGGGCCCTCGTTAGGTGTCAGATTGGGCTCCATGAGTTTGCTGCGTTCAATTAGCTCATGTATGCTGGTTTTGGCAAGTTCTATGGTTTCTTTGAGGTCTTGTTGGATTGGTTGGGGGGCTGGTGTGAGTTTTTCGATCACTTCTTTGATCTTGTTCCAGTCGTCATCGAAGTAGGTGATGATGGCTCTTCTCGAAGTGTCGATGGCGGGGATGATCTTGCTGATTTCAAGTTTGATGTCATTGATGTCTAGTGTTTGTTTTTGGGTGTTGGGGTTGTTGTTGAGCTGTAGTCTTGGGAGATGCTTGAGGTAGTCCAGGTGGTCATGAAGGGTGTGGGTTGCTTCATTGAGTGAGAACTGGTTGGATTTTAGTATATCAGAGGCAGCGGAGACAGATTGGCTGGTGTGAAGGAGGTCAGCGATGTGTGGTGCGGTAGCTTATGTGTGGTGCAGTAGCTTTGATTACCTCATTCACTAATTGTTTGGTGGCCAGGGTCATGATGTGTGAGATGATGGAGGCCATGATTTCTGATGCTGCGTGGTCATTCAGCAGGAATGCAATGGCTCAGATTGCTTCTTTTGCTGGGAGGGGTACTGCCAGGAGGTGTGTGATTTGGTGGAGGGCAGCTGATATGTTGTGTAGGTCCATGGGGCGGTCCGGGGTGCTGAGTAGGTGGCACGTTAGGTAGTTGATGCCATCTTCTTTGTTGTTGACCATGTATTCTGTCACGTCATGGAATTCATCTTCACCTGCGGGGGAGGATGGAGGTGGGAGGGCAGAGCGGCGTCCTTGTTTAGATACGTTGCCTGGTGCGGGATCTTTGGCGTTTGCCATCCCGGCACGGGTGTTTCTGGTTGTGGGCATTCCACCAGAGGGTTGGTGGTGATGATTCGGGGCTGTATTGAGGTTAGTAGGGTGTGCAGCATCCTTTGGTCGCTGTGATTTGCTTCTTCACCGAAAAGTTTTCGGGGTCCTCGTGGGGGGTGCCACGTGGTACGGGACAGAGAAGCTTTTTGCTGGCGTCGTTGATTCATGCCAGCAGTGTTGAGTTGTGACTTACCTAGCATGTACATGGTAAGTGATTTCTTCCGTCTACTACTAGCCTTACCTGTAACGACACTCGCATATCGATGGTTCGGTTGTCTGTATGAAATACCACTTGTGTTCCTTCGCACTTGCTTTCTTTATTGTCGGCTGTTTTTGGTTTGGTGTGCTGAGTTTTTCGAGTATCTTGTTGGCTTTTGGCTGACATTCAACTTGAAGCGAGAATGGGGCGTGCGGTGGGGTTTCAACAGTGCGATGACGTTGGCTGCATTGCTTGGCGTCTACCAGTGCTTTTCAGCAGACTGGCAAAATGAGGTGAGGAAGGTGATGGCTCGCCTGGGGATCGAGTAAATGCTTCGACAGGGAAGGACGGATGAAGAATCCGCTCACTAAGATGTGACAACGTCACCCAATGCAGAGCGCTGGAATCGTGGTGTCAGTGCCAAAAGGATTTTTACGCCCCCGGCGATCCCACGCTCTCGACGACCTTACTGGCGTGAAAAAGACGATAAATTGGAGGGACTGAGTTAGGTGTCAAGCGAATGGCTGTCAACTCCGCGAGGACCAACTTGCAATGGCACTTTGTACGCCAGAACATTCCCCTCCCTCCACGAATGACATGCCTATTGTGACCGCGAACCGTCAGCGGTCGTCATTCGTGGAGAACATCGACCGAGATCTTGGCATTGGGTGGCGATGCACAGTGTTTGAGCCGCTGCGCAGTAATCTGAGACAGACGGCTTCGTGGGTGCGTCGAGGCGTTGCGGGAGCGCCGGAGGCGACACATCGCCTAGTTTGAGCGAGCGAAGATTGACTTGATGTCGACGCGCCGAGGCGATCTCCTGCAGTCTGCCATGTACCATGAGTGCGCAATGACAATCGATCGCTGCGTCTGGGCACAAAAACGATGGGTGACGCCTGTCAATCACGTCGTAAATTGAGTCACAACTCACATTCAACCATCTTCTGCCGTCTTCCCGATTGTAGATAGTACTGAGTGTGTCCTCGGCCTTTGTGGCAAATGCACCGAGCTCCACGAACCCTCTGGCCTGGTTTCCAAGAAAATTTCTCCGTCGTCTGGCAGGGATGTGAGCGAGGCCCAACTTGAAATGTTTCGGTACCTGGTCATGAGACTCACCGAGGATGTTGGCACCTATTTTCACAACGAGTCTGCAGATTCGATGACCTGGCTGTGCGTCAAGACCCAAAACTGACATCACGAGAGCATGGCGAGAATGACAGGTGATGGTTCCTAGGTGCGTCGGGATGGTCTTGGTGGTGGTGCCATTATGGCGCACTAAGCGCTAGCTAACGAGATTCTGACCCCGCCGAATTCCTGTGTGCAATACAGTATTCAACTTGTGACAGTTGGAACTTGATGACGACTTGAACTGCTCTAGCAGCTTTCAGATGAAGATATGCGTTGACTGGATCGTGCTCTTATCAGTCGTGGTGGCATGTGCGTGAAAGGTGTCTCTCACGGTCCTCACCTCGGGCTCGGCTTCCTCAAGGTCTGAATCACCTCACCAACCTCACCTTGCGGCAGCACTACGTGGCGTGCTAACGCACGCCTCTTGACGTCGGTTGCGCGACTGCTAGCTCCGGTGAGATGAGATGAGAACACCTATATACCTGGCACGCCTTCATCGCTCCGTCGAGACACCGCACGGGAAGACGAACATCGCACTGATCGCGAAACGGACGACCGTCACCCCACTTTCCCGTCAATGACAGAATACTTCTTCACATCACCTTTCGCTCCAAAAAGTGGAAATATGACCTCTGTAGATTCTGAGTACAGGCACCGCCGTCAGAGACAACCGCTCTGCTGGCTCCCGTCGACCCTGAATCGCCCGGAAGCAACGCTTTCTTGTCAGTCTTTCGGGAAGAGGCCACAACGCTCATCAGATATGCTCTGCCTGTGCTTGGGTGTGTATATCCTGCTCCCGCTTCCCACCGTACATTTCCACTGAAGCCAATATCGCAAGTATGCATATGTTCGAGCATAGTATCATCATGTTATCAGTGATTTCCATCGGGCATATATCCACCATCGCGCTCGCTGCTGCCGTGACCGGCTTCATGACCGCCAATGTCACTGGGCTCAGTATCATCCAGGGGTGTCCAGTGCCTTTGACACCATCCTGCCGAGCGCATGGACTTCAGGCCAGCCACGACTCGTCGGATTATGGACTCAACGCATGGGTATGTTCCAAGACCACGGAGCGAGCAGCGGTGCTTCCCGCTGAAGACAGTTGTTTTACAAATTCTCATATTGACAGTGAGTCCGGGTCCGGTATGAATACATAATGATCACCTTGCTATCAGCCTATTTATGTGGTTTGGCTCAACGGCGAAGCCCTGCTTTTGGCACCTAGACAAGATTCAGAGGTCGCGAGATATGCTGGTGCCTATTTGAAATGGGCCTCGTTGAGTCTTCCAGCGTACTCCTTCAACTGCATTTCTCGGTGAGTCGTGACTCTCTTCGCCTTGTATTATGTTGACGACTCCGCTCAGTCGATATTTCCAAGCTCAGGGCCAGAGCGATAGTTTGTATGGTTGTGTGGTGAACTAACCTCAACAAAAGGATTGTTTAATGTGATTGCATTATGGAACTGATGGGCGTTTTAGTATGGGGACCCGAACCGATTCGCCTTGGGTTTATTGGAGCGCCCATTGCGACTTCCATCTCGTATAATTTAATTGCTGTCGCATCTGTTATCTATGGCATATTCTTCGTGGAACGGACAGCCTGGCATCCCATCTCGTCACGATGTTTGACCTCTCTAGGTTCTTTGGCGAAGTTGAGCATGGGTGGTGTCGGTACATTCCTGTGATGTCTCGCTGTCTCTGTTGATATACTCACCCTAGCACAGGTCAGGTTGCATCTGAGTGGTGGTCCTTGGAGCTTGTTGGACGTACGTTGCACGTTTCTTTACCTTGTCGAAAAGACTCATCGCAAACGATCTTAGTTGCTGCTAGCTTGTAAGTAGTGCTGATGACTGCAAGAATCCACCACCGAGTGAATGGTTGCAGCCTCGGACCTATACCGTTGGCAACACAATCTGTGCTACTCTCCACAGTTGCAAGCACCTTCCAAGTACCATATTCTCTGGGAATTGCGACTTCTGTTCGGTTGGCTGTCATTCTCACGATCGTTGGGGCATGTCTGACAATCCTTTCAAGTATTGGCAATCTCCTTGGAGAGAAGAACGCGAAGCGGGCCGGTGTTGCCGCCAATGCTGCCATGTTTATTTCCATTTGCCTCACGCTATTTTTAAGGTTCGCACATTCTCTTGTTGATTTCCTGTGTGTGACGGTCGTTCCAAAGTGGCATCCTTGTGACTTTCCGAGCGACGTGGGGATATATGTTCAATGGTGACCCAGGTATGGTGTTTATGACTCGGGTACCCGCGAAGCTCGTCTCCCTGATATGGCGCCTCCGCCTTGTCCACCCCACCCGTTTTTGTCGTGACCTTCAAAAATAACCTCTATTTTCGTTTTGACCAGTCCATCCGGAGACTCGCAGTTCTGTGATCCCTTCCTGGTTGGCACATCACCAATCCTGGTCAAGATGCCGATCGCACAATCGTGATCTGTAGCCTCGACTCTCGTTTCCTCGCCGAGCCTGTCGACAGCGGCAAAGTGCATCCCTCTTTTGCGCCCTCACTCCGTCGCTCTTCCCGACGTCGATTCACGCTCGATCAACCTCTCGCCCCACCCCGTCTGTCACGCCATTTTTCTTCCGAAAACGTAACCTTGAACCTATATTTTCGTTTCACCCGGCCATCCATCCGTTCTCGGGGACCTCCATGATCCCTCGCGGTTCGGACAACAGAGGAAGCGTGAGTCCACTGGATGAATCCGCCCACGTTGATTAGCCCGTCCGGAATGTATCACATGGACGAAAAGGGTTTGGTGTCCACGACTGGTGACTGATCAGTGGGAGGTGCATGGTACGGTCAGACTTCTCACAGCCCCAAATTCAGATGCTCCCCACATCATGTACTCGGACTGGCCCGGGCTCGTATGTTTACGGTGGTACACGTACTGTCGCAGTCATTTAATAAAGCATTTCGGTCTCGTGCATGCATTGAATGAACTCGATACGATAACTGAATCGTTTGCGTCGTTCCGCACTGCGAAGCGACGAAAGTATACATGGTTTAAGTCGCAAAAAAAAAAAAAGAAACACCACAAAGAAACCATCCCCACGTCCACCGAGTAAGTATTGAGGAAATTGCGGCCGTATGATGGTGGAGCTTGCTATTAGACTGTCAGTACCACGCAGTGGACCTCGCAGGCGAGCGCTGTACGTACGGCGATTTGCCAATTCGCTGACGTGCATGCTTTGATGCATCAGAAAGATCCACTGGGCCCGGGATCGTTATTTGTAGCCTTCTGTCTGCTCAAGTTCCTGATCAGAAGTGGATATCAATACGATAAAAACTAGATGCACGCACCCCGATTTCGGCACGGAATTTGGCAACACAGGAGGTCCTCTTTCACCGATGGGTTGCTGTGCGTCTTCCTATGAAAGGAGGGTATAAAGAGTAAAACAGCTGGGTGTGCAACGCACTGGCTGGAAGGACATAGCATGAAGAGGGTCAACCCTCGGCGGATAGCTGGATACACGAGAACACTCACTTCCTGGAAAGACACAGTACAGGAAGGGTCAACCCCGGGTGAACAACTGGCTACACGAGAACACACACCGGCTGGAAGCACATGACGCGGAGAGGGTCAGCCCCTGGTTAACAACTGGTGACGCATGAACACGCACCGACTGGAAGCACACGACGCAGGGAGGGTCAGGCGGGGAGGGTCAACCCCTGGTGAACAACTGGCTACACGAGAACACGCACGTCCTGGAAGCACGGTCACTCCCTGGTAAACAACTGGCTACACGAGAACACGCACCAACTTGAACTGGAAGCACACGACGCAGGGAGGGTCAGCCCCTGGTGAACAAGTGGGTACGCGAGAACACGCACCGCCTGGAAGCGCACGACGCAGGGAAGGTCAGCCCCTGGTGAACAACTGGCTACGTGAGAACACGCACTGTCTGGGAGCACACGATGCAGGGAGGGTCAGCCCCTGGTGAACAGCTAGGCAGGCGAGAACACGCACATACTGGAGGCACACGACACAGGGAGGGTCAGCCCCTGGTGAACAACTGGTAACGCAAGAACACGCACCCCCTGGAAGCACACGACGCAGGGAGGGTCAGCCCCTGGTGAACAACTGGCTACGCGAGAACACGCACTGTCTGGGAGCACACGACGCGGGGAGGGTCAGCCCCTGGCGAACAACTGGTTACGCGAAAACACGCACACGCTGGAAACACACGACGCGGGGAGGGTCAGCCCCTGGTGAACAACTGGTACACGAGGACACGCACTTTCTGGAGGCACGTGTCAGAGGGAGGGTCAGCCCTTGGTGAACAACTGGTTATGCGAGAACACGCACCAACTGGAAGCACACGACACAGGGAGGGTCAGCCCCTGGTGAACAACTGGTTACGCGGGGACACACACCGACTGGAAGCACACGGCACAGGGAGGGTCAGCCCCTGGTGAACAACTGGCTACCTGAGAACACGCACTGTCTGGGAGCACACAACACGGAGAGGGTCAGGGTCAGACGGTGGCGGACAGTTGGACGTGCGACTGTACGTACCTGTGGAGACAGAGCCTGAGGGAACACACCACGTCATGGAGGTCAATAGATGTCGCTGCACAACATTGCAGGTGGTCTCATTTCATACGCACCACGATCTGCTTCGCTAGAAAGTTACGAATGAGGTATTTTGCCTCAGTCGTCGGTGCAGTATCAGCTTGTTGCTGGCTGTTTGTGTTGTCCACTGCATCTGGCCTGCTCCGGGTGCGTATGACTTGGAACCGTCGCTCGCAGTGTCGACTTTCAGCTCATCGTATAGGCCCTGTCAGGAAGTTGAAGAGAAAACCAACCATGTGATTGTGCACCCGCGTTTTAATGCTGCCCAGAGACCCCCAGTCCTGACATTGATAGTATTCGGCGTTCCGCATGGGCACTTGTATGTCGCAGTCACAGTAAAATCTTCTTCTTCGATAATGACCCTCATAGTGATCCTCGTACCCGATTCCAAGTTGGACCAAGTATCACTTTCCCTTGTCAGTTGGATCACGTTTGTACCGTTGTCAATCACAAAATCATATTGTTTCCTTTCGATGTACCACCTTTGGATCTCGGCTTGGTCTGGCCTGCACTGAAAGAGGCTGGCACGGAGCATGAGATCCAGTTGCTAGAATCGTATGTTAGGTTTCGCGGATGTATATGTTTATGTTGTGGGAACATACATCCAAGTGCTGGCACTGCTCAAGGAGCATCGCGTGCTCTCGCCCTGTTACATCGATTAGTATTACGTGACCGCGCGAGATACCTGCTGGTAGCTGTCCTGTCCCCCCTGTTGCTTGTATTTGCCTGGCGTGGGATTCCACGATCGTATTCATGGTCTTTTTCACTTCATACAGGTCGTTCTGAAGGTTCATTGTGGCAGAGGCCTAATCGAAGCCGAGGAACGAGTTAGGAATAACTTGACAAGTGTTTTTTTGGAAAGATTGTGCCGTTACCGTGTATTGTGAAAGATGATTGTTGATGCGAGTGATACACCCTGCTATGTCTTGCGTGAGTGAGGGTGATCCACGGATACGTCTTTCCATTTTTTCAAGCTGGGATTTAGTAGATTCCAACGTGCTGATAATGGAGTGTTGTTGTTATTTAAACCACGCTTCCCGCGAGCCACTCACCTGAGCAACCGCTGTCTCATGGTTTGCTCAAAAGTGGTCCGAGCGATGGGTGCCTCGTCTATAAGGCGGAGAAGGAGGTGCAATTGCCGTTTGAGCTCCTCTATGTCGTCCTTGTTCTGGATGTATCTCTAGGATGGCGCAGTTCAGCATCAGGGATGATAACACCCGATAACGAAATCGAATCACGTCTACAAGTTGAAGAGTGCTCAACATTCCCCCGATCACACCCTTGATGATACCACCAATGCCGGGGATGACATCCGCGACAGCTTGTACAGGAGGTAAAAACGTCTGAGCGACATCGGAGGTGTGGCGATAAACGGAAACGTCGGTCGACTTTCGAAGAATGGGCACCAAACATGGCTGCGATGGACTGAAAGCAAGTATTGACCCAGACACAGCAAGAATTCCCGCGGTGGAGTAACTGTGATTGTGCGGCTGGGCGCGACTCGGAGTGGATATGTTTCGCCATCGTATTGACATGCCTCGAAGCCTTTTGAGAGCGTCGCTGGGACTGTGATCGGTCATTTCAGCTGGAGACGAATTCGCAGGGGAGGTCAGAGGTTGTCAGCGAACAGGGAACGCTATTGATATATGGGACATACGCACGTCACGGGCCATCTTGTCTCGAGGCAACAGTGATTCTGTGCCTTGCCCAGTGCCAAGACGGTCCGCTTTTCGGACGTACCACAGAGCGCCCCTGCGCTCTGTTCGACGCCGCCAGCCTCGAATACGTAGCCTGATACCTCCGAAGGCGAGGCTGGGGTCGTCGTTTGCCATGACGTGCTTTGTGCTTGGCTTGTCGGGAGGGGATGGTCACCGGTCACCCCCAAGCTACGGCGTGGGAACACCACCGCCGGAAGAATCAGGGACCTTGATCATATCACTGAAACAGTAGAAGCGTGTTAATGGATTGTAATCCATTTTGAGTCATTATTTTTTCGTGATAATGGAATTTAATCCAGTAAAAATGCGGAAAAATGGATTTTATTGCATTATCACGCTTCTCCTGTTTCAGTGATACAGCGCAGTTCTATGATCCCTCATGCTCGTAGGTTGCACGACGGACGAAGGGACGTTATGCCCGGGCTGTGCACCGTGTCGGGGCTGTCTCGGGCGTTTCGTCCCGGGTTCTCGGAGACTCGTCACGGGTCGAGTAGGAATACGCGTCGCGGGTCGGGTAAGGAATACTCGTCCCACAGCGTCCACGACGATCATACATGTCTATTATCACGACACATCATCAAAGCATGACCCCACCCAAAAATTAGACGACCTTGAAATACCCCTCCTGAACCACCCCCTCCAAAAACGCACGCACCACAGGGTCCTCACAAGCCCCCAAGAATCCTATCAACCTCTCCTTGCCTAACACCCCCTTTCCTCCCGCACCCGCCCTCACGTCCCCAACATACCCCACCGGGTCATCAGGCCCGCTCTCAGACGCCGCCAGCCCCAAATACGCAGCCGGGTGAGTGAGTGAGTGCGAGGGCAGGGAAGAGAGGGCATACCAGCTCAGAAAAGGCAGGCTCCGAGAGCATCACACGACTCCCTTTCAATATTTTTGTCAACCCCACCGCGACCACCTTGCGATCCTTGTGCGGCATCTTTGCTACCTGCGGTATCACAAACCCCATCCTCCACCGTCGAAATCGCGTAATCAGGGGACCCATTCCCGCCACGTCGATCGCCATCGGAAGCAAGAGGAATACATGAAATGATCCACGTATTTGTCCGTCTTGCTCGTCTGCACCCTCGTCAACAAGGTCATCACGAGCGGGCGCATGTACGGCCTGAGCTGCGTCCTGTCCGAGCGCGTCAGCACGACCCACCACCCCAGTGTATGGCACTCGCGGATCCGCGCCCCGAACCACGCCCTCCAACAACTCGAATCCCCACCCGTCGTTCATTTTCTCGCCACGAATCGCTGCTGCATGATGGCCAACACTCGCTCCACTTGGCCCGTGCTCACCTACTCTCGCGCGTCCCGCGCCAAAAACGCCCGCAATAATTTCACGAGACCAGGAATGCTCCCCTTTTGTTGCCACCAGGCGGGGATGAGCAAAGGGGTAATAGCACGCGGTATTCGGTCGGGACGCCGGTGGTGTGCAGCGACAGCATTTGAGCTGGTATTTGGAACACGTACGGAATGTGTTCTGGGACGGGTCATCGATGAGGATGCGCAAGTGGAGTTGGAAAAGGAGTGTAGACTTACAATCGATGTCTTGCTGCAGGACGACCATAAACGGGCCAAAAGCGCTTGTTCAAACGCCGACAAGGTCCAAACGAGATTGGGGTCGTTTCGGGATCCCCTTGGGATGTCAATCTCGGCCCATATTTCTGCGTGTCGACGGACTGGCAAAAAGAGGTGGAGACCAGGCGTCGTTGCCGTATATAGATGCGGTGTTGCGAGAGACGATGAGGTGGCATCCAATGATGCTTATGGGTGCGTCCGATCTCGACACTCGGTGTCTGGACTCGCTGACGTGGTCTAGGTCCTGCCCATGCCACCACCGAAGACGATGTCTACGGAGATTATTACATTCCGCAAGGTGAGCGGCGTCAACGTTTACAGTGGCTCTCACTCATCATTCCGTGCAGGTACGGTGATCATGCCTAATCTCTGGTAAGTGCATCAGCGCGCGTGTATGCGCATACGATGACAGTGGTGTGGCAGGGCGATGTCACACGACGAATAAAGGTATCCCAACCCCGAGGTGTTCATGCCAGAGCGGTTCTTGCGGGAGGATGGCTCGCTGAATGAGGACAACGTTCCCTGGGCTTTTGGTTTCGGGCGTCGGATCTGGTGCGTGTCCGCCAGCGTTGGTTGGAACGTTCGAGTGTCTGACGTAGCGCATGCAGTCCGGGGAGACACATCGCGGACGCGTCGCTATGGTGTGCGATGGTGTACTATTCAGGATCGAAAAGACGGAGGGGTCTGAGAATGTGAAGTGGATGACAGGGTTGTTGATGTATGTGACGTTTAGCTTGGAGAGCGGTCCGGGTGAAGCTGACGTGGTTTGGCTAGGCATCCGCTCCCGTTCCCGTGTCGGTTCGTCGCGAGAGATGAGGAGATGGATTCTCGAAAGCTGGCGTCGTTGATTCATGCCAGCAGTGTTGAGTTGTGACTTCCCTAGCATGTACATGGTAGGAGATTTCTTCCGTCTACTACTAGCCTTGCCTGTAACGACACTCGCATATCGATAGTTCGGTTGTCTGTATGAAATACCACTTGTGTTCCTTCGCACTTGCTTTCCTTTATCGTCGACTGTTTCGTTTTGGTGTGATCAGTTTTTCGAGTATCTCGGCAAGAATGTCGGCAAGAATGAGGCGTGCGGTGGGGTTTCAACAGTGCGATGACATTGCTTGGCATCTACCCGTACTACCCAGTAGACCGGCGAAATGAGGTGGGGAAGGTGATGGCTCGCCTGAGGATTGAGTAAACGCTTCGATAGGGAAAATGTGACAACGTCGCCCTATGCAGAGAGCTGGAATTGTGGAGTCAGGTGTCGAGGGGATTTCGTACGCCCCGGCGATCCCACGTTCTCGACGACCTTACTGGCGTGAAAAAGACGATGAATTGGAGGGACTGAGTTAGGTGTCAAGCGAATGGCTGTCAACTCTGCGAGGACCAACTTACAATGGCACTTTGTACGCCAGAACATTCCCCTCCCTCCACGAATGACATGCCTATTGTGACCGCGAACCGTCAGCGGTCCTCAATCGTGGAGAACATCGACCGAGATCTTGGCAATGGGTGGCGATGCACAGAGTGTTTGAGCCGTGCGAGATCTCCAGGGTCCAAAGACGACCCTCTCCCACCGGATGGGAATGATCCACGAACCACCTCATATGAGATCAGAGGGCTTCACTGCTGCAATACATCCCATCCGAGTCTTCGACATTGCACCGATCCTGGAACCCCATCATGCTTCGATCGATATCAGAGCGGTTTGCTTATAAGCCTTATGGGGATAGATTCGTCGAGGTGAACCGTTTGCGGGCCAGCCGTGTAAGCGTACTTGGATTCGCTTTTGAGCTGTGCAGCCCGTGCTGGCCCATCGATAAGCAAACCACTGCCAGACCTGCGCTGTTCCATTCGGAAAGTCGGACGGGCAAAAACGGTACTTGGAGAGCCTGAGAAACAGTACAGTCGTGACCGCATGTTCCAGTCTGCGACACGTTTTATGTAAAACAGTTATCCCGCCCGGCGCCGATTCATGTGTGTGGTCGGGCGGCGGGCTGCGGCGGGCGGCTCGGTGGAGTTTTCGATGATTCCAGCGCAGTCTTTGCAAATCACCGCGCCTTCTTTTCTTTGTCGTAGCCATGTGCCACTGGCGGTCGCCGCTCGGTGCATCCGAAAGACCGTGTTTGATTTCTGGGGAGGTGGTGCACTTTCGAATGGCAGACGAGTAGTTTGCGATTTCGCTCAATTCCTATGGGTTCCAAGCCAACCTAGTTGACCGATAAACCATCATGAATGAAGAGTCTCGAATACAAACTCAGGAATAGCAAAGGGAGTGGGCTCCATACTTGACCATTCATCACGGACGCCATTAACGCGACCATGACCATGCATTGGCCCGCAGGTAGAGTGAGATCTTGCCGGAGGTGGACCGGTGGGCTCTCGGGACTTCAGGGAGCAGCTGCGGGGCGCTTAGGGTCTTAGCATGGTCTTTTGGGAAAACTGGCTGAAATTTGAGCCTCACCGCAGGGAGGAGGCAAAAGCCACCGCGAGCATTCAAATGTTCCGAAACACCCCCCTTAATTGCTTATCATTCAGGGAGATCGTACGACGTGACCGTATCTTCGCTTCGGCCGGTCAGAATCCAGAATTTAGGAGCTGTGATGGCACGAAGAACTTGGGCGCAGGCACACACCCATCACGCTCGTGGGGGAGACCCAGAATTGGGGCGTGTCCTTTTCTTCTTCTTCTCTGTTCCGACCTTTGCCTTTTTGGCGCGGGAATTTCTGCCAGTGAACACCTGCCATGCAATCAAGGTTTCACCTCATGTGCGGTCCCCCGCCGTGTTGCCAAAACGTCTCGGCTTTCCCGCCGACCGTCACTTTGCATGCTAGTTTTTCCCATGGTCGCTCACCTCGTCAGACTTGGTCCCACCCCCGGACCTTGTGGTCATGACGATGACGGGGCCCGCCGGGACGCCTGCGCCGTCTGGTCCCGTCGAACCACGTAGCCATTTCGTAATTACAGTGGCGCCTCCGAAGTTTCATGTGGACCTTGGGCGGGCGGGCAGGCGGGCGTTGTCTCCTGGCTGACCCATGATCGATGACCCTCCCGGGCTCTCATCCTTGTTCATCGCATCAACTCAATTGGCTACGGTGGAGTTAAGTTGAAAATGGCGGACGTACCTAGGCCCCGAGAGTCCCCACTAGCAGTGCGCAGCTTTTCGCTTGCGATCATGAAGGGTTGAACGTCGGACGATCGACCAACCGAAAACAGTGTCGGCTTAATGATACAAAGTCCATCAACGTTTCAACTCCCAAGCTTGTCACTTGCTGAGTGAGCACAGGTGAATTTGATCACCACTCGTTTGGCTCGTGCAGAATCACGGCACATTCCAAGAGAACCAAAAATGCATCAACTCGTTACCGGGACAGTGTATGAGTATGGATAATACAGAATGCGTAGGGTATAGGTGTAGGATTAGTGGAAAGCCCTTTGTTACAATGGTCTATGTCGTCGCCAGGGGTTCGTCAGAGGCATAAGTCACGCACAGCGCGTCTATAGTTTTGCAATGGCAGGCTGCATTTTGTTGAGATAGGCCGACGCCACGACATTCCCAGTGCCCTTGTTGATGACCTGGATTTGAAATTAGGAACGTTCATGATCATGCGGGCCTCAGGGTTGCTTACCTCGCACCGAGCACTCATGATGCGTCCGCCCATGGCGATAGATGTACTGATAATTCGGAGACATGACCCTCTGACATCAGTCAAAGTCAGCTAGGCACCTCTTTCCGAGAGCGGAGAACTCACGTAGGAGCAGGGGAATGAAAGACGACATTCATGGCTTGAGTGACGCCGACACCGTTAATGTCTTGGATCAAACCCAGGGCAACAAGTGGTGTACTACAGCAGTTGTCGATCAAGAACGCGAGGCATCCGCCATGGAGCATCCCTGCCCCATTGAGCATTTCTGGGGGGATCGCTATCAGACGACACACTTGGCTGTGTAACTACCCGAACACCTACTTTTGTCGACGACAACCTCCGCAGTCGTAATAGCTTCCATTCGGCCATGCTTTTCTTTGCTGTCATAGGCGCTGATGTCGACGAACTTGACAGCTTTAGCGACGTGGTGGCCGAAACATTCTTCGTCGCCGGCACCATAGGCAATGAAAGTGTTTAGGATGAGTTGTTTGACACGGGCTGAGACATTTCCCTGTATTTGGGATGCATCCCCGCAGTTGGAGAGAGAAGCGGGGTCGATCCAAGCTTTCCGCGCAGATTTTGGGGTGCCACTGTAGATGACGGGCGTGGCACACGGGGACGAAGTGCTGGTATATGGTTCATAAGCAACAGAGGCGGCGCTGGCGTAGACAGAGGACGCCCTTGAAGACATGGCGGTCTAATGACTGGGGTTGCAGGGAAGGGATGGATACTGGGATGGGCCAAAGTCGGATGTGCTCATATTTATCCGGAAACTAGAGCGAAATAAAATGAAATGAAAAATGAACTGGAATAAGGGCCGCATGGCTAAAATTAAGGCGATTATCGGGAGTACAGCAGAGTGCGCCTTCTGCCGACCTTCTTGATGCGGAAGTCGCGTTGGCCTTCTCGTGTCAGATCCAATTAGATCCAGATGCGAAATGGGACACTGCGGGGATTTTTCATCAAGGGACAACCACTAAAGGGACAGCTGCTGGAATCCAATTGAGGTGCTGACAGTGGCACGCTTATATCGCACGAGGGATGAGTCGACAGCAAGCCTGGTCAGTTGACAAGGGCAGTCAGGGCTCACCGAGCGGCACGTAACTTATATTATTAATGCCCTTCCTCCGAACCCGTGGCGAACTCAACACCGTTCTTCACGTCGAGAAAGAGAGTCGCCATTGCGGCCGTCCGCGAGCCCGCTGGGGGAGAATCGGAAGACATATACGATTGCAATCCATAGATGACTTCGCTGCATGGATTACACCACAGGTCTGCCTAATGAGGGAGCTCCTGGATTGGGATCCAGCCTTCAGGAGATTTGCCGAGATGTTCCCAAGGTAGCTATGTCGTGAAAGGCAGCCAGGCGTGCACCTCATGGCGGAACAGTTGGACGGGGGAAGTTTGTAAACGTGGTGGGAAGAAGTACACACGTAATTCCCAAGGAGAAGAACTTGGCTTGATCTCCCACGCTGACCACTGTCAACGAGAAGGGGTCATCAACGACCCTAATACACTCTATGTACGAGGCGGATCAGGTTCTCGCGCAACGCTCCACGTTCCTGGTTGATATCGACAACAAACAGGTCTTCTTTCAAAGCAGAGAAATGCCTTTTTTTCACACACATTTTTGTCAGTCTTCTGTCAAAAAAGCACACCCATAACACAATCCTTTCACGACTCTGAGAGCGGTCAACACTTGAAGATGGTTGGAACACCCAAACTGCCGCACACACCAGTGCCGTTCAAAAGCTTTCGGTCAGATAATTCGGCTTGTTTTGGTTGCGATGCACTTACGATCGATTGCCTCGTTGCCCGAAGTGAGATCCAAAGATGCATTCCGATTGTAGCTAAGTCCTGACGTGGCCTCGCCATTCCCTAGATCAGAATAAATCAGGATAGATCCCATCGAGATGAAGCCGGACCTCCGACTCGCACTCGTTCGTCGACCCACTATATTTGACTTACATTACGGAGACTTCGATGGCAACGACCTCGGTGGACTGCACTCGAGAAGTACCCTGTGGGTTGCCATGAGGTTAAAAATGCACCTACGCACACCGGAATGTAGCTACCCGGAGAGTTCAATGCTCGAACTCGCCACACGGACGACACCGATACTATAATTCCACGGTGAAAATGCCGCAGGTTGCAGCAGAGACGATAAGTAAAAATGCAGGGACGCACGAAGCGACGTTCACGGATAAATTCCCGGGGCGAATGGACTACATATCTACTGCCAGCGGTCCGAGAAAAAGGCTTCCATGACTTGGACGTGGAACCCAATCCTTCAGGTGTCGTGATGCTGAGTCACGCCCCAGAAGCCTTCTGTGATCGAGGGGTAAACTGACCAGCAGCCACGCAAGGTTGCAACGAAGTTGTTATTCCACGTTTGGGGTACTGGCGGTACCAAACCTCGAGAGGTCAAAGAAAAATACAAACATGCGATAGGGGTATAACAGTTTCTGCTACCTCACAGTCAAGTTAACAAAACTTAAGTAATTAAATAATTAAACCATTGCTTTGGACGCGCGTCCTTGAACATCGACGCGTACGCTCGCACTGGCGTCCGTTAAAGCTTCACAGACAACCACCACGACATGGAGACCTCCTTTGCATTGACTGGAAAGGGCTATGTGATCGTCGCAGCGGACACGACCGCTGCCCGATCCGTCGTCAAAATGAAGGACGACTTGGATAAAATCAAGGAACTGGGCTCGCACTTGCTCATGGCGTATTCGGGAGAACCAGGTCAGTCGAACGCGTACGCCATCGCGTGTGTGCAAACGACCGATCCCCTACGCTCCTTTTCAGGCGATACGATTCAGTTTGCAGAGTATGTCGAACGTAACATTCGCTTGTACCAAATTCGCAATCTCTACCCTCTCCGCCCCTCTGCCGCCGCTTCGTGGATCCGTCGTTCGCTTGCAGAATCTCTTCGATCCAGAAACGCATATTCAGTCAACCTGCTCATCGGTGGATATGATCCCGCAGACCACAAGCCGACCCTCTACTGGGTTGATTATCTGGGAACGGTAGTGGAAGTGCCCTTTGCGTCGCATGGATACGGGAGTTACTTTGCGTTGAGTTTGCTGGATAGGTAAGCCGTCGACATCGTTCAGGTCATCCAGGGAGACGTACTGAACGCATCCTCAGATACCACAACCCGGAAGCAACGCTCGAGGAGGGCTTGGATACGCTCAGACGTTGCATCAATGAGGTCTCCAAGCGATTGGTAGTCAGTCCGGAAAAGTTCAAAGTCAAAGTAGTCGACAGAGATGGCGTTCGGGAAGTCGAGCTGTAACATGTAAAGTGTGTCAATGGTTATCGTGTAATTGTTTATCCCCGCCCCATTTTCTCCACAAACCCAAACCAGTTGTCGTTCTGGGATCAGCGAGTCCCTTTTGCCTGATCTCCGCCCATGGTCCTCTGTTTTATTCACACACGTTGCGACCCTTTCAAAATGGCGCGTGCGATCACCGCCGTCTGCTGCTCTGTGCTACACAGCATCGTGGTAGCCCTCTCTATCCCTGATCTCCGCAATCTCGGCATATACTCTGTGAATAAGCATCTACCAACCGGACAGCCCCTTGGGCAATTGTGCCATTCTTCCCTGACAAAGCATTTCGGCGGCCGTTCGGGCATGCAAAATCGTAGCCCGGCCGATCAGTGAAGGGGCGCAGGGTAGGTATCCCCTGAATCAAAGGGGGGAAATGGTCCCTCCCCGATCGGAAGTTTCGGAACCTATTGCAAAACTTAATATTCGTCATAATGATTTCCCTGATCAAGCTACGATTGCACCACGGCGAAAAAATCGCTTGGAGAAACTACCATTGGCTGGGACAGTAGACACTGCTCGCACGAGATGTACATGAAGGCGGTGGCGTGCGACGCGGGTGGAGAAATGGTGGTCATGATGATCAGGGTCGCGATCTGTCCACCCGCCCGTATCTGGACCTTCAAGTTGAGCTGCGCAACGTGTACATGCTCGTCATGATCAATGCTCGATATGTATTGAATATAGCGTCCGTGACGGCGGCGGCGTCGGACTATTTCGGGTCCGGGTGCAGGGAGATGAGCTGTGATAGGCTCACTCAACGGAGTCCTTGCTGGCACTGGATCGTGCTCGAGGACGTTCTAAGCTTGAATACGAGCGCCCCCATCCGCAGACGGCGGCGTTTTGGTCGCATGTCGGGCGACATCTTCTCTGTGACACTGATGAGCTGGCTGCCATTTCACTTGTCCTGGTAACCACTCACTGCGTCATTCAAAGCCCCTGACAGGGCTGATCGATCGATCACGAACTTGACAGCGGGGGGCGCCAGCACCGAACCGGGGTTTACGCCGCCATCTATGCAACTCCCTTTGTAACCCTTCCGCAAAGGATGGTCACGGCTGCTACCTGGCAGTCATGGATCTTTTAAACTGCGCACCGGACAGTTCGAGGGGCGTGGTTGATAAGATGGCTCCGCTCTCACCGACTCGCCCACGCGAGATCTGCTCAATGTTCGAAAGTGCACTTACCGCGGCTGCACCTCATCCCCTGGGGACGTGAAACACGGACAGCCCCAAAACCCCACCTCAAGCGAAACACTGAAAGCCTCGTGGGGCCCTGCTGCGAGTCTGTGGGACACAAAGAGTATATTGCCACCGCAATTACACGGTCGAGATAAAATGATACTTGGCAGGACAGCTTCGGCTTATCATCACAGATACGCTCAGACCCGTGTCTAGTCATCGCTGTCTACCTGCGATCCAGGGGTAAGCGCTTAAGCCATCAACCTTGGATGATGACATGGAGTCACGCACCGTGTTCGCCAATTTGCCCCTTGCACGTGTTGCAGCCGCTCTCGTCGAGGTCCGCCCAGACGGTGCGAACGACAACATTGATTGCTGAGACGAACCTTTTGCCTTGGAGGTCGTCGTCTTCTTTGCTGGTGCCTTCTTGGCAGTTGATTGGCTAATAGCAAGAGCGGCTCGCATCAGTCGAGAGCATCCAACACGAGAAGCAATGTGGATCACCTCAACACCGCGGCCCTGCTCGTCTTCTTCGTCGGAGCTGGTGCGGGCTCGTCCTCCTCGTCCTCATCATCATCAAGTTCAATGACTTCTTCCGACTCGCTCGCAACAACCTTCTTCCCCCTTCCTTTCGCGGTCGCCTTCTTTGCAGTCGCTTTTGTGGCGGCGGTCGTTTTCTTCGAAGTCGTGGCCTTCTTTTTGGGAGGTGGCACCTCGTCTGACTGCGCTTCAAAATCCGATCCAGCCGCATCAACGTCCATCATCATCGAATCCGCAGAGGCACCATCATCCGAGTCTTCAGCTCGAGCTTTGCCTTTACCCTGACAAATTGTTAATGCTGTGAGTACTGGAAGGGATGTCGGGGACGGTGTCACCTTGGATTTCGCAGTCTTCCCTGTCTTGGCATGTTCCACATAGTCCTGGTCATACTGCTCCCTGACCTTGTTAACCTATGAAGCTGTCAGCGGAGGAGATCATAGGATAGGATATCCGTGAATGACGGACCACATCGTCGAGGTCACCCTCGTCCATCTCCCCATTCGCTTGTACGCCTTTCATAAGCGCTCTCAGCGCAGTCGACACATGGCTAGAATAATCCGTAAGTAATCCAAGCCGAACAACTTCAATAACTTCAATGACCCACGTGGATATCGCATGCGAATCGTCCTTTTCGACAAACATTTGTATCGCGTCTGACATACCAGCCTCCCCAAGCAGCTGCAGCTCTTGTGCCGCCAAGTACTCCTTGACGAGCGTATGCACCCGGACCATGGATAGCTTTTCAGAAATAGAGAGCTCCGGATCGTCGATGCTGAGCTCGGGTTGGTCGATCGTGACCTTGGAAGCCCGAGTTGTTTTCTTCGCGCGGTGAAAGACAAGAACGTCGCGTGGGTTTGCGATACGGCCTTGGAATTCTTGGCCGAAACGGATGGGGTTGGACATTTCACTGACACCCGTCGTGTCCACCTTGCAAAAATGCGCATCAGACAAGAACCACGGAGACCAGTGTGTTCGAAAACACCTTTAATCGAACGAGTGGCAACATACGCGGTAGCTCCTCCTCTCCATCCTCGACAGCCCTCTTGTTTCGGTCATCCCATAGGTGGTTGGCTTGTTCGATCAGTGCATTGACCTATGATAACCGCGTTCGGTTAGAATGAGCACCCTCGATCAAAGTAAACTTGGTTCACCCGGGATTTCAAAAATTTGGACACGGCGATCTGATCG
>JBBPRK010000501.1:0-21954 GCA_038093075.1 Boletus patriciae | reverse complement strand
CTGCGCCGGTGTAGGGGGAGTCGAACAAGGCAGTGAGTTGGGGCTCGTCCGAGGCCCATGCGCAGGCGGTGTTTATGATGGGAGGGGAGATATTGATGCTGCGTATGACGACCATGGTGCTGGGAGGGGTACGAGTCGAGATTCTCATTCACGTCTCACGCGCCTCGACAGAGATAAGATTAGATCGGATGTCTATCGAGCATGTACGATAACAAGACACTGTTACTTGAGTACTTGCTCTCGCTCTAAAACAGACTGCTCCAGCTTGATGAGTATGGTGGTGCGGGATGGATATTGTTGGGTGGGGGTGTTGTGGGCGGTCACTCTGGCGGGCTGGGAGAGATTGAGAAGGGCGTGAGTAGAAAGACGGCGGGACTCACGAAACCGAGACCATCGAGGACGGCCTCGACGATGCCTGCAGCAAAGGACGAGCAGCTGAGGGTGGAGAGGTCCCTTGGTACGGATATGTGGCGTTCGAGGAGCGGATCGTTGTCGATGATCATGTCTATGGGTGGTGTTAGAGCGGAGGGAGAGACAAGGAGAGACATGCATTCGTCCTGGTTCTCTACGCTCTTTTCGATCGCGTCTGCGGGCCGTCCAAAGACGGCACGCCATACTTGGGTGTGGACGGACATGAGCGCGGGTAGGAAGCGTATTTCGCGCTTTGGGGTCTTTGAGGAGGACTCTGCCCGCCAGACCATGAGCTCGAGGACGCGTGCTCCGACGCGGTATCCGAGGGTGTTGAGCCTGCGGGCGATGAACGAGAGAAGGAAGAGAGAGAGAGATGCAGCGGACCTGCGTTCGAGATCGTTTATGCCGCTGACGCGCTTCTGTGTGTACTGGACCATCTCGGAGAAGAGGAATGCAAAGGCAGATGCGGATATCTCTGCCGTGCGGGTCTTGTTGAGGCTGCGGTCATAAATGTTGGGTCGGAGGGACGGTTTGTGCGCGGCGATAGACGGTGCGGACGAGAGGGAGAATCTGGGTGACGAGGTGGAGGTGGGCGAGAGCGCGGGCTGCATCCTCGTGGTTGCTGTCTGAGATGTCCCTCCAGCAGCACATCTACGACTCGCTCGTCCACGCCCGCACGCCCGACGTCGTCCTCGACGTCGCTGGCACCTGGCGCGCCCGCTACAAGCTCCACAGGATCGTCCTCATCCAATCCGTCCGTCCTCCCCCGCCCGCTCACCGTGCTCACGCTCACATCTCCCCCAAGGGCTTCTTCAGCTCGCTCTTCACAGCCGGCTTTCTCGAGTCTGGCCTCCAGCACGTCGACATCGTCTTCGACGACCGCAACATAACCCGCCCAGGTACGTCATCCATTTCCCACTCATTTCATGCCACTCAGCACCCATCCTCAGCGTTCGAGTACGTACGTCCACTCCACTCTCGACTCACCTCACCGTCACTCTAGGATATGCATCGCGCGCCTCTACGGCGGCGGTCCCCCGCTCCATGTTTCCCCTTCCTTCATTCCCAGCGCACACCATCCCCTCACCCCTTCCTTTCCCGGCCCGGCCCCACCCTCAGATCTCCCGCGCGGCCACCACCCCGCGACGCCCTCTTTCCTTCTCTCCCTCCTCGCAACCTCCATCTACCTCTCCATCCCCTCTCTCGCATCCCAAGCCCTCGCTTGCATCCTCAACACCGTCGGGCCCTATACAGTCGTCCACTACCTCCAATTTGCCACTGGTTCTGCCCTCCACTTTCCTACAGAACAAGACCCCGACGCCGCCGTCGGCTTGGAGCACATCGCAGAGATCCTCAAGCCCTCGTCCTCACCTTCCCCCTCGGACCCCCACGATGTCTTGGCTGACAAACTGCACGATCTTGATGTGCAAAAGGAGGACCCTGCAGAATCCGACTCTGAATCAGAACCCACAGGTCGTCCGCGATTCTCTCCTTCCTTCAATTACGGCGCCGTGTCAGACAAGATCGGCGAGGCCGCCGCATGTTGGCTCGCACGCTGGGGCGCAGACATGCTTCTACACGAGGAAAGAGCCTCCCGTGTGAAAGACTTGCCACTGGCCCCCATCCCATCCCAACCCCAAACCTCCCGGCGCCGTGCAGAAACGTTGCCGTCTCGGCCATCCACAGACGACTCTTCCCCTGCCACACCCCATCGCGTCCCCCTGATATGGGCCAGAGGCGGATTAACATCCACCTGGATACGAGAACTCGTCTCATCCGATGCCTTGTTCGTCAAGGGAGAGCGCGAGCGATACGACTTTGCGCGCACCGTCGTTGAACTACGAAGAAGACAAGGGATCGACGACGACGACGAAAGAGACTGGGAGGTCATGTTCCGCGATGGCATCTATTACACGAATATGGTACCATGATCTCGCATGTGTCCTGCACGCTTTGCTGACATGTCCCGTCAGCTCGTCGATGATATCATTGCAATCTCACAGGATATTTCTCCAACAACTGGGCGACCGTTTGTACCTATATCCGTTTTACAAGATGCTCACTGGACACAGTCCTTGCTTCGCTGCCACATCACCACGAGACCCCGAAGCGACTCCTCGCCTACATCTACCCCACCGCCAGCACGCGACAAAGAGCTGGCGCTCTCCGTTAGCACTACTGAAATTCTTTCACGACTTTCAGACTCGCCCAAGCAGCAGTCCACCGTGAACGAGAAGGACAAAATTTATTACCCAGTTGCTCAGGATTCGTCATTACGCATCGGCGACGGCAATGTCATCGAAGGCGCATCCATGGATCAGTTGTTTGATCTGCTTGGTGCTCCGACCGACCCTAAATCTCCATCGCGCGTCGCAAACTCCGAGACAAACTTCTTTGGTCTCAAAGCAGAACGAACGACTGCCGTCGACTGTGTTGCGAGCGATTCAACAGGAAAAGCTCGCTGGTCGCCATATCCCCCTTGTCGCTTTGCAGTCGAGTTTTGGGACATTGATTCGCTCAAAGAAAAGTCTCGGCTGCATTCACACACGATTTGGTATGCGGGGAACTTGTTCAACGTATACGTCCAAGTCGTGCGCAAGAAAGGCGTCCAGCTGGGCATATATCTGCACCGCCAGTCGAGCGTCGACCCCATCCCTGCGCCTTCCGCGCCGGTCCAAACCGGCACTCGAGGCGAGCGCAACCTCAACAGGGTACCCTCGCTCCCACACCCGTTCCTCTCCTCTGTCTCGTCACCCACTGTCCGTCACTCCCCCTCCATGCAACCGGTTCGGAGTGCAACCCCCGGTTCTTCTCCGTCAACCTCGTCGGGTCTTCAATCGACCTATCAATCGACCGGGAACACCGTTCCAGCGACAGCCCCACCGATCTCCCCCGCGCAGCCCTACAGAGACCCGCGCTCGTCCGTCTCTGCCTACTTTTCCATTTCCTGCACCAGCACGACGGGGTCGTCCATCACGCGGTTTACGAGCGTGCCCGACGTGTTTTCTGTCAACCAGAGCTGGGGCTGGAAATCGAGTTCGTTGCGATCGGAAGAGATGGGCGAGGTCGGTGCGGACGGGCAGCCGGTCAAGTCGCCCGTACCTGCACCCAAGGAGCTCAGTATGAGAGCGACGGTCGTCTTGGGTGTCGTGTAGTCGGACGGTGTTGGTTTGGTTTTCGTTTTATGCACATCTCATGCTTTCGATTTATGATATCGCATTTTTTCTGAGGTGCTGCTTTCTTTTGATCTACAGTTTACGTCGGGAGACGTGCCTTGCTTAATGACCCTGCTGATTGTATGGATTCCGTATACTTGGACTATTTCTCAGTGACCCCTGCAGGCCCATCCACTTTGATTACCTGTGTAGGCGCCTGATATGCTGTCACCTGGCAGTATCTGAGGCTGTACTGTAATGGTTTGAAAACCTAGACCGAATATTAGGGCCCTCCAGGCATGCTGTACCCGAGGATGGGTTGTCGACTGGAACGGTATACAAGTTAGACACAGACACTAAAAATGACGGTCGTTCTTTTGGGAGAGGGAGAGCTGGACGCGCAGCATTTTTGTAGAGCAACTGCTAGTTTCGAGCTACGTGACACGCCTGATAGGGGTGTGCCTCATGTTTGCGCGCCACGAGGTCAAGTTGTGCCACAACTGGACATTCGTTCCTACCACTGTTCGAGCCACCACTTGAGCCACCTGCGGCGTACGCGTCTATCATCGTCCAGAAGCCTAAATTATCGAAGTATATCATGTTTCGACTTTCGACTTCGAAAAGGTATCAACCCGATGGTCAAGGCCAGGATGATGTGCGCTTGTCTACACAAGTTTTGACACGGGGAAAGGATCACACCGTCTCTTTCGCGGGTACCAGTCAATTCACGGCGCAAGGTGTCTCTGCGTGTGGCCTCGCTGCGTTCAACTTTGCCAGGATTGGATTTCGGATCGAACAAAGCAAGGAAAACCTCACAGATGTCTTGAACGAGCTGAGCACGAGGGAGGTCATCGAGGTGAGTATGCCGTCTGGCAGTTATCGCGTACTCGATCCGTCAATGACGGACACCCAGGAAATCATAGCCATTTGTTCAGGATGGTCCAGTAATCTGCATCTAGAGGTCGACGACATCCACAACCTCCCGATCTTTAACAGATCTCTCAGACTCATGTCTGTCGAGTATGGTCGCCCGCGGCCAAAACACTTTCAGATCCTCCTCGAGTGCGTGCATCGTATGTATGTCTCTGCTGGGACTACATTGTCGTGCTTTTCTCTCCCCCAGAAACATGAAAAAGATCGAGAGATCGGCTGTGATGATCATCACGCGTCCACCCGAGATCATTGCTTGTTTCAAGTTTGCCAACGCGAGCGCCGGTCCACGCTCAAGCACACTCGACGACCCGCTTTTCGTCGTCTTTGACTCACACCCTCGTCCCTCGCATCCTCACGGAGCCGGTGTATCGTTTAGCACCTCGATGGAACACACGGCCCGCACACTGAGTGATATTTTGCCCCCGATCGACGAGAGCATATTCGACTCGTCCGACTTTCACTGGCAGGCACAGCTCCTCGCGAATTGCTCGGCACACGTGTACGTCGCCAGGCATCGACGCAAGGATCACGAGGAAGCCATCGTCCAGTCCAGCTTGGCTATACTCACCCTTCGTGCGCGGATCTCGGAGCTCAAACGCGAAAACGAGAAACTTGACTCTGACAACAAACAGCTCGAGACAGATGTCGATCGCCTCCGGGCCTCTGTGAGGGAAGAACAGATGAAAGCGAAACATGACGCTTTCCCTCCTTTGACGACGTTTGCAAATCGAGTGCCGGGGCGCTCATTTGGCTTGATTAGTCGCGCTGCCGCCGGTCCATCCCGGATACCCGGCGCGTATGATCGCATTTCTGATGCCCCATCCACGGCGCCTGTCCAACGTCAGCTTCCTGTACGTCCATCCCCGACCACTGGTACCTCTGGAGCGCGAAGTATCTTTGCCGACAACCCACCCCCTGTTCCTTCCAAAGCGCCACCTACTTACGACGACCTTGACCCCGAAGATATGTCCAGCACTGACTCAGATGACCTTTGGATTCAGACCGCATACGCCGCTCGCGAACTCCAGGATAAGTTTGACTCTGAGGATCGACGGCTCCGTCAAGAGCACGCGGAGCTCGCCCGGTACATTCAAGCCACGTTTCAGTGTAGCATTTGCATGGACGATCTGCCCGAGGATGACGTCGCCAAAGTAGATGACTGCGTGCACACGATGTGTAGGTCCTGTTTGAGGGAGTTTGTTTCCTCGAAGATCCGAGAACATCGGTACCCGATATTTTGTCCCATGTGCACCATCTCCTCGGAGAGAAAAGGCAAACCTGGTGGTAGGCATCACGTTTGCTATCCCTTTGTTGACGACGTCAAATGTTTTCGCTTCGTAGTGATCTCGAGGCTCCTAATCGAACAACTTGGTGTCAGCGAAGAGCAGTCTCAGATCTTGACCGAGATGGAGCTGGCTGAATTCACCGTCCAAATTCATTGTCGCAAGTATGTCGCCTATCCGTCTCGTTCTCCTCGTTTTGACTGAGAGAGATGACACGCTTCCAACAGGTGCCGACGCCCTGCCTTTGTGGATCGCGAAGACCACTCGGATGCGATCAATATCCTGTGCCCACAGAGCGACTGTCAACACGTATGGTGCAAAAAGTGCGAACAAACAATCGTCATCGACGGCCCGAAACACTCGTGCGACGGGTCGTCCGAGCTGGACCATCTGATGAAAGAAAAGGGATGGAAACACTGTCCGAGTACGTGACGTTCCCCCTCCCCCTTTTTTTCGACCGTAGATGCGCACCCCGGGCACTCACGCACCGACGTACAGATTGCACGACGCCGATTCTAAAGGAGACCGGGTGTCAACACATGGCGGTATGTCCTCGCCCTCTTCCCACCCTACATCTCCTTGTCCCTCGGGCTCGACGACGCCGATCATCCGATATTGATGCTGTTCCTTGTTTTTTTTTTCTTGCTTTCTGACAGTGCATCTCGCCCGGGTGCAACACCCACTTTTGCTACGTCTGCGGCGGCATGATCGTCCGCTCTGCGCTCAACCACGAGATCGACCAGGCCGTCTCGGCACACTTTCGCAAGTGCCAGCTGTTCGAAGTCCCGAATTGACGACGTGGGTGGAGAGGTTCTCTGGTTGCACGTTTATGGGGACGTAGAGTTTAGGGGATCCTTGTGTTTCGTTCGTTGGCCGCTCTTTTTCTCGTACCAACTCTTGTGAAAGGAGAAGCGGGGTGGAAGATGGATTGTGTCTCTTTTTTTTTTTTTTTCGACCACGGTGATTCAACTCGCACAGACTGCTTCTGGCGTCAAGACCCCAGATATATATAATAGGCCAGCTGTGGGTGGAGGAAAAAGACGCGCTTTGGTACCTCTGGAGTATTCATTTCTCGTGTAGCCGCAGCACATGGATCTGCAGGCAGAGAGCAGAATAGCCCACGCCCCAGTACTATCTCCCTAGGCAGATATAGACAAATGGAGGGGCACCATGGGGCACGGACCGGACCCGGACGCAAAGCCATGACACTCGTATCGCAAAAACCGAGCAACGAGATCTGAGATAACCTGTTCAAATACTAACGGTTTGCCCACAAAGGCAGTTCCAAGCATTCAAGTATCATCCTCAACATCTTCCATCGTTATTGTGGGTGTATTCATGTTTGGGTATCATTCTACAGGCTTTCAAAGTAACGGCATATTGACATTCGGCCTCATTCCCGACAGCGTTGTCACTAAATTCAATGCAGATTAATGGGATGAATAACTAATGGTATGCAAGTGTGAGAATGAGTCTAAGCGAACGTCATCATGGGATGTGATAATGCCTCAAGGCTTTGGACGAGGCGTGAATTTGAGCAAGCATCCGTCCTTGGGGAAGAGCGTTGCAATGATCCTGTTCACACACATCCAATGAGCACACGTAGATCAACACACAAGACGCAAGACATACTCGACTTGATCGCTCTCAGGCGTGAGATGGTGCTCCCAGTTGGTGAGCACACTGGCGGTGGCAAGGACGAGTCCCATGTTCAATTGTGCATACTCGATACCGATGCATTTGTGAGGGCCACTGCCAAACACGAGATAATTTTTAGGATTGGTGTTGGCAGAGCTATTGGGATCGAGCCACCGTTCGGGGATCAAGCTATCATGGTCGGGGTACACTTCCGGGTCGTGCAAGGAGTTGTAAAAGGACGGGATCACCATACTGCTGGCAGGGACCGTGTAATCGGAGGCGATAGGGAATGGCTTTGTGGTTTTGTAAGGAACCTTGCAACAAAAATGTCAAGTACGTGTCATAGAAACGTAGTAGATGGGATTACCATGGTGACAGGAGGCTTGAAGCGCATGCTTTCCTTCACAAAGGCCCTCAGGTAAGGCATCTCTTCCAACATTTCCAAGGTCATGGGCTTGTCGATATCATTACCCCGAACGCGGTACTGTTCCTCGCGAATCTTGGCCAGGAGCTCGGGGTGGTCGGCAAGGTGCTGAAAGCCGTAGATCAAGCCACTGCTCATAGCGTCTTGAGAGGCGAACAAAAACGAGAAGATAACCATGGCCATCTCGCGGTCACTAAAATCTTTCCGACCCTTATAGCCAGGGGCCTGCAATTCCTTGACCCACTGTTCGAGCATGCACTCTGGCTCGGCACCCTCTGCAATGGCGATCTTGGATTTCGCGGCAGCCATCTCCAACCATTTGAACGCAACTTTACGAGCTTGGATGGCTTTGTAAACCTTGGTTCCAGGAAGAGCGAAGGGGAAGTTGACGAGCTCCAGGGCACGGGTAATATCCCAGTACTTTTGACTGATCTCAATAGCGCCTTCCTCGGGAATATGGTTACCACAGAAGACACGAAGCGATGTGTGCATATTAAGGTGACGTGCGGTCTGCATGATCGACTTGGGTGAGGGATCCTTGGCAGCATCTGCAAGCCATCGGGTCAAATGATCGCGGGTGATGGTGTCCTGAATGGAGATGTAGATGCTTCGAAACGGTGAGGAAGTGAACGCGGGAGTAAAGGCTGGGAGACGCGTACCTAAGAGCCTTGCGGGTGAAAAGCGTATTCAAGACCCTTCGGTACTCTACGTGGCTTTTACCATTAAGGAAGACCCTGGGGAAGAATACTATAGAATCCGTTTGCGCACAAGCAAAGGGCATGTACAAACCAGTTGTCGGGCATGAGGATTGACTTTGCAGAGTGGACAAGACAGGGTTCGGCGTGATTTGGGGAGTTCAAAATCTTACGCGAGTACTCGTTCGACGAGGCCATGACGATGAAGCTAGGTACAGGGTCGTGTCAACCATCATTCGATGCGGATGCAAGGACGCGACTTGCATGTTGAATACACTAATGGCACTAAGAGCCCCAGAGTTCCACTGAGCCATGTAGCCCTCCATGGTGGGTTTCATAGAATCCGCAAATTTTCCGATGATTGGAATGGTCCATGTCGCGCCGGGGAGATGTTTTTTCTTGTACCTGTACACGGACTGCTCCAGGACGAGGAGGGCGGCGACGATGGCGAGGGTGGTGTAAAGCCAAGTTGCCTGGTTGGAGGTAGTGAGAAAGAAAGAGGAGACGGGGATGTCAACGAGGGGGGCGGAGGAGGAGGAGGGACTTGGTACGGAAGAGGAATAATGGCGGAGGAGGGACGCCATGGTGGAGTGGTTGGAAGGAAACATGAGAGGCAGACTCGAAACTTATTTACCTTCCTCGCGCGCTGATTGGCCACAAAAATCAGTCGATAGCGCTATAGAAGCACAGCCACCTCTTGCATCGGTGATGCAATCAGCACACACCATTTCTAAATTCTAACAGACACTCACCAGTCTAATTTCTAACAACAGTGACTTGCACCGAGCACTTTCAAGAGGTTACAACTCTGCCTGCAACTCGACCTCTTTCTGAGCAGCTTACAATGGCTCGCTTAAATTGTAGACGGCGGCATCACCTCGCTCCGTGTTCGCGGAGTTCGAATAATACGATACTTGGTTCACAGAGAACCTTATAAGTCAAAATTTCGATCGCAACATGGATGCGTGCATACTTACTTATCCAGGAAAAGTAAAATAAATCCTGGCGAATACCCATTAAAAGGAGAGGATTAAAACAATAGACCAACAGTGACAATAACGAATACCGCGCCAAGGACGCTCTGTACCCCAACCCTCGCGCCTACTCCGGCTCCGCTGGTGGAAGAGGTACTAGAGCCTGCAGCTTCCGTCACGTTGACCGGGGCAGGTGCAGTGGACGCGTTCAAGGACGTGTTGACGTTTGGTGCAACAAAGGTCGGTCCACCTCCGGCGCCAGTGCTGTCGACGTTAGGGGCGAGGTACGGAACGTAAGCTTCAGGATTCAAAGGACCAGGTATTGTGCCAGTAAGGTTCAATAGTGGAAGGTTGTCGGTCGTGAGGTTGTTGTTCTGGTACGAGGTAGCATTTGCAACGAAGGCAAAGACATCTGACAGGTAAATGTATGTTAGGCTCAAAGTAAGTGTATCGGGAGATAGAACGCACTGGAAACGGTCTTGTTGGTATCCTGGCGGCCGAGGTTGCCGAGACCCCAGTTATTTTGGACAGTAGAGAGACTAATCAAGTCATATTAGTCGATTCGCCTGGCCAGTATAAACAACATTCCTCACATGGAATAGTGGGTATAGAACGTATCATCAGTTGTGTTCCAGAGGCTCTGCGGGACAACACCACCAAGCAGAAGGCTAAACACCTGGTTGTTAATGTTATAGGTTTCGTTTCTACGGGGAATGCGTGAGCAAAAGTTCCATTGCCCCGGGGATTGACGTACTCGTCAAAAGTCAACAAAATCAATGTCTTGGGGGTGTTGAAATTGGAGTCTTGAAGCAGGGACACTAGCCAGTAGTCCAGCCAAGAAGCAGCAAACTCAATAGTAGTATCATGTGCATCGCTGTGATAAAGTTAGTACGACGCACAGGTAAAATAGAGCCACCCACTTTCGGAGATTAGGCGTGACAAAGATCCACTGAGAGAGGGTGTCGTTGCCGACCTGTATTACCCGTACACGGTCAGTAAAATAACCGAAACGACCAGACGATACCTACATCAACAGCGAAATCGTTGAAGTTCCTAATACGCCCGGCGCGCGTGGTATTCTTGCCAACCGAATCAAAGATGACTAAGGGGTTGTGCTTGCGCACGTAGTACGTATAGTTATCGGGGTTGGTATAGTTGTAGCCTGGGTATCCATCCGTGGGCATGTTCTCCTGGTAGGATGACCAGCTGATACTCTGTGCATCCAAGAGGTCGACGATTGTTGAGATATTGTCGGGAATGTAAGTAAGATCGTCGCTTGCGAGTCCAAAGAAGTCGCCTGAGACTGATGCGATGTAGTTGGGCTCACTAGGGTGGGTCACAGCATAATAACTGCTGAGAAGGATGCCCTGGGCGGTCAGGTTCTGAAAGACGGGATTTGAGCGGGCTTGCTCAAAGTCGGTGTTCTCGAGCCAGATTTGAATGAAGCGGTCGAAAACCCTGCCAGGCACGTTGGGGGTGTTGGTGATTGTGCCATTTGAGGCACCGATGTAGAAGGAAGACGTGTCGGTCGGGCTGTGAAACAATGTCAATACTGTGACGGTGCAGACATGAACAACTATGCCTACGATGCAGCAGGGGCAGTGAAGGTCGACGCGATTGACGCTGAAACAGACCCTACTACTGCTCCAAGAAGGATTGAGTGCTTGATAACCATGCTGGAATGCAGTCCAAGGGCGCCTCGTACTATAGTAGAACCAAATGAGCTGGAAGGTGGTACCCGGTGAGACCGTTCATGAATGCATGATATACCTCTTGTCAGCAAGCACGTGGGGTTCCTCGAATCGACGTATCAATCGTCAAGCTGCTATAAGCCTGGCTTGACAATTTCCAACGTAACACGTCGCAAAAGGAACGCGATCAAAAGAACAAGCTTCAACGGTGCACGTGACTCGAAACTCACGAACGTTCGCTGTGAGTCTGTGACGGACCTGCGGGTTTGGGAATTCGCATTGCCAATTGCATCCGCAATGATTCGATGTCCGCCAGGGCGTGGCATCGCTAATATTGACTGAAAGTTAAATATCGACATCTCATGATTGGAATCAGTATCGTGCCCTAGTCTGGTCACCAGACTAATGACCCCAAACCGAATAACGGGGACTCGGTTTGAAGAAATAGGGCTCTGAGAAGTTAGAATCACATCAGCGGTGCTTCGTACATGCAGCCTTTGGGGAATGATCCCATCACCCCACACATTCAATAGACTTCTCAATTGACTTGGCTAAGGTTTCTTCGCGCTCGTGCTGGAAAGAGTCCGAGCTTTAACGTGTCAGGTCCGCTGTGGATGATGATACCGCGTCTCTAGTACTGTGCTTACATTCGGTCCTGCAGCAAGGGGACGATCCAGTACTGTAGCCATTGTGCAGCAAAGGCGACAACCACGTCGTGACCATAGTGTGCGACCATCAGAGGTGTGTGCGGAAAATACATAAAACAAGCAGGACCTTTTTGAGGTTAGGGGTGACGAGTGATCCATGATTGAAGTTCCCGATGCGCGCGGCACGCGCTGTGTTCAAGCCGACCGAATCGTAAACGATAAGAGGGTTGTGCTCGCGAACATTGTAGGTGTAACCGTTGGAATTCACGTAGTTGAAGCCACCGTGGCCATCCGTTGGCATATTCTCTTTATATTCAGACCAACTAATGCTCTTCTGACCCAGGTCCACAACGGTGGATATATTGTTTGGGATGTATTCCATGTTATTGTTGTACAATCCCCAGGAGTCACCTCCCGGCGCTGAGACAACCGGGTTCGCTCGAGTGGGTCAAGCCATAGTACTGAGCTAGTGAGAAGTATGCCCCGTGTCGTGAGGTTTTGGAAGACCTCTTGGAGGCTGCGGGCGTGGTCGGTATTTTCCAGTCAGGTCTGAATGAAGCGATTGAAAACGGCACCGGGAACTACAGGGATGTTTTGGATGGTTCCGTTCGACGCGCCGACATAGAAACGGGTCGTGTCAGTGGGACTGGTGAGCTGTCAGACCAGTTGACCGCCAAGAAACCAAGACAGAATACACACACAGCAGCTAGAGCGGTGAACGTGGACGCTACTACTGCAGAGGCGGACTTGGCGAGTACGCCAAGCGGGAACAGACATACCCAAAGTCGACAGATAAGTTGTGACCACTAGATTGGTCAAAGGCAACGGGCTTCTTGGCAGGGTCCCCATCCGACATATTTATAATTTATGTGGCCGAGCAGACGAGCAGAGCGGTAGCCTGAGACGGGCATCGATGACAATTTACTGGAACATTCATAGCATATCACTAATAAGATATTATATGTGATCAACATTGTTAAAGAGCACGAACCTTCAAGGGGTGGAGTCGGATCTCCTTGTGTTGATATGCAAGTTTCTAACAAGTAAACAGTACGAACATAGCCTCACAGCTAATTTAGCACGGTTCTTGAGGCACAATGCGCGGGTTTGCGCAATGAGTCGTAGGCTCCGCTCACCTGACGTTCGTGCGTTCAGCGCTGTCACAACGTTGGGAAAATGCACGCGGATAAACCGAGGGACCGCGATTATAAAAGCGGATAAAGTCAGGGCAATGTGATCAAGAGACACAATCGGAAAGAGCCTAATGGTGGGATATCCAATATGTGGGGATAGAGAGATCGGCAAATTGTTGAATGTCCGTGGCATTTTCAAGCCTTGCGGCAATTCGAAAACGATTTGGAAGGATTGATCGCATCAAGGGTGGCTGGTATCAGAGGAAATTCCATGCATCATCCCACGGCGGCGAAAATGGGGTAGCACGACTAGGCATGAAAGTTGCACTGTCCTCGAATCGGCTGGCGAAAAACCACATGTAAGCTATGCTGGTGAAATTCATACCGAACCCATTGACGGGGAATCTCCCGGAATAGCCTGCGCCTGGAGTTTGGCGCAGTTTGGAGGAATGAAGAGAGACGACATGAAATCCACACATATTGCGTTAACTCCTAGGAAAGGCACTGGGACCAAATGAAGGTCATCTGATATGCGGCCAGCATGGCAACCGAGGCAATTCTCCACGGACAGAGTGCGGGCTGTGCCCAGGGGTAGGGCGAACGGCAGATATGCCTCCACTTGGCAGCCCGAAAGCCAGGGACAAATATTTTAGTAATCCTGGGTGGGAGGAATCACTCACATGCAGTTCGTGGTGAGCATTCCAGATCCTGAGTGTTAACTCCAAAGCCCATCATGCTGCTTGAAAACAACGTGCCAAGATTCTGTAGAGAGCAGAGATCGGCGGGTGGACTGTTCCGAGGAAAACACGAGGCAGCCCCGTAGTAGCATCATGATGATCAACCAAGATTCACTGGCAACTTTGAAGGTACTCCACGCCAGCATCACGTGATCTGCCAAGCTTTAATGCCGGCAAGTTGCCTAACAGACAGACTGCGCCTGCTTCCTGTGATAAATACCAGTACCGGTACAGCGCCAACCCCAAACTGAATGGAATAAAGCGTCCCCTGCCATGGTCCGTCACACATCCTTGTCTGCTAGCCCATCGTCATATTACCGTGATCGCAGGTATTTGTGAACGAAAAAAAGTTTGCGTGGTATGTACAATTTACTACTGCGTTGCTGAATCCCACGATTGACCAGCGATCTCCAGCGAAGCATGCATCAAAGGGCATAGATCTTCGTCTTGTCATCACACTGAGCGCCCATTGTTTGAGGTAAAGAAGAAGGGACGGCCTGTTTCTCAATGTCCCAAATGTCGCGAACTGCGTCAGGCGAAGCGTGTACATTCCAAGTGCACTTGCACCCCCCGTCAGCCTGCTGTCGACAAGGTCCCTATTCCCGCCGCGCGCCCAGACAAGAAGCGTGAGTGTCCTGCAGCCAGATCAATGGGGTGGGACACTGATGTGGATCAATTCGGTAGCCCGTCGGTTCATGCCTAGTGTGCCTACTCTACCCAACGGAATCTCAGACGCGTTTCAGCCTACCACTACTTCACCACCTCCTAACTCAAGGCAAAGAGGTGAGGATCGAGTACGAATCATTACACGAATCTCAATTACATTCTCGCACAGTGGATTCGCTTCTGAATCCTTGTCACTGTAAGAACGTAAGGCAGTGTACATGCAGAGGAACATCCTGCATCGCTGGACCTAGTTCATTTGGCGAGAGATGCTCGGACTACGGGCTACAGACCCTCGCAGAGGCAGCAGTGATGTTTCGTGATCGACCGATGCAGGACTCTGCCTCTGAACACTCTTCGGACCCACCACCTGCGCCCTGCTGCGCGGAAGAGCGAGCTGATATCGTTCCTTCTGCGCGTCTAGAACTACCTCCGATTCTCCTCGGGCCGATCCTATCGGCTTCTGTTCCCGAATTTCCCATTATCCCACCACTCAGTACCATCAAATCTACTGCGAAGTCTGGATGCACGTGCAGCTTCAACTGCACGTGTCCAGGATGTGTCGAGCATCGCACCCTTCGCCATGTTGAGAAACACCACAAGGACTGCGGCGAGGGATGTGGCCACTGCGTAGATCGTACCGCTGGTATCGAACTACCTAGCCAGGATACATCCAGTCATGATGGAAACCTAGTGGATACCTTCTTTGCCCGTGCGGCTGCGCTTCCCAACCCACCGCCTAACCGTCGAACGGAGCTGGACCCGGGGGATATAACTATGTACCCTTGCGACCTTTTCTTGGGATCGTCGACGGAGGCAGATGAACGTGGTGTTGCGTTTGGGCTCGTAAAGGTCCCCAAGCTCGAATGTTGTCGCGGTCAGTGTGGTTGTCCACCGGGAGGGTGCCAATGTGGGCAGTCTTGCGGTGGCTGCTGTGATGGCACGCTGTCGTGACGTGTTAGAATAAACGGTGGATGTCTTTCCTTTTTCTTCCGACCGACGATCCTCTGTCGCGTGGTGTGCTCCTCGTTAGTCTATTTTTGTTTTTACTCTCCCTTTGTCTCTACTTACGGCTACATACCAGGTGACCTGCTCAGCCCCGCCGCATCAGTCAAGCCCTGGGATGATGCGGCTGATCCGGGGATACCCTCTTTCTTGACAGCTTCTTCTTGTTTCATGGTTGCTTTTATCGCCATGCACGCCGAATCTCTCTACTCGCACTACCATCGCCGCTTGTCTCGTATGTAACATCTTCCAGGCTGAATGATATTGTACCCATGTTACACAGCGAAACAAAAATGGGGGATCATACAGCTGCGGAAACATGAACATGTCGTCACACACTTCTTTATCTTCCGATGCGGCGCCGAGAGGAGTGACTGACTAATCCCTGCCGTTCATTGAGAGGGCGATCGGTGAGTTCATCGGTACGGCCCGCGGGCCGCTGGGTCATCATGCTCACGCGGTCAGATCCAGCCGTCAACTCACTACCGTTGCAGTGGATACTAGACCGTCGGTGGAGCTCGGTACAGAGGACATGTAGACTGGTCGTAGATCAAAGAAAGCGGAGCCCGATCAATTGGATCGCTGAGCCTCACCAGCCACTTATCACACACCTCGAACGTAAATGCATGCCTTTAATTTAATACACTAAAAACACATGAGATACACGAAAAACGGGGTTGGATCGGTGAGAACGTGGGATCAGTGATCTAATACAGTGAGGGGTTCGATTGTCCAATGACGCAGGAAGCACGGGCTGACAAGTCATTCGGACGGGAAAGCAGGGGACTCGGAATCAAAACAGTTGCGATGGACTCATTAACTAGTTAAATGTCAGTGGTATCATCAAAGGATGGGTCTCCCGAGGATATATTCCAGCGTGTGGCGACAATATCCCTGCCAGAGCCGCTTGGCGTAGTGGCTGTGGAAGGTGTGGTGATTATGAAAGGGGGTGATAAGTGGAGCCGCCTGACTGCCCAGCAGCATTTCATTCGCATCTAAAACGGGGACGCTGGAGGGAGAGTACTTAATTAGACCATGCGTACGGTGACTGTTTGTCGCACGCACCTATTAAGGACCGCGACCCCTTTGGAAAGTTGCGCGATCGCTACCTCGCGCTGCCAGATGTGGGTCCTCCCTTTTCCGATGCTGCCGGTCGTCCGAGTGTAAATTGAATGCCACTCACACCCACGGCTGCATCTCTTGATCCTCCCCCGTTTTCACCTCCCACCGGGGAAGACTCGTTCGATTCGAACGAGAACTGGTCGCCTTCGCATCTCGTTCTTTTGCGATGAATACTGGGACGCTTATTCAATGACAAGGCGCCAGTTTTGTCTTCCCGGAGAAGTTCGGTGGGACTGGGAGCGCGTTTCCCTTTTGACGGCGATGATACGCGCGACGAGGACGATGTAGGAGCCAATGCAACCTGACCACCTCCAATATTGCCTTCCGAGCTCCAGTGGTTCAAAGGTTGCGTCATGGTATGCAGCGGACGGCTCCTGTGGGGGTGCTCAAGCTCCGGGCTCATAGCGGCCACCTCAGCCTCCTCAAACCATGCTTTCGCCTCATTATGACATGACCATCGCCCGTCTTTCCTGACGTTCGCTCCAGGTCCCCCCCCAGTAGGACTGGTGTCATCGCTCGTCCAGCCGTACCCCCAGAGTTCGCGTTCCTCGTCCACGATCCTCAAGGCGCCTTCGATGATAGCTGCGTGAACGAAGATGTATTGTCGTAGGCTCTGGCACAAACTCATCCGTTGTTCCCGCATGTCCTGGATGATCGTACAAATAGGTTCGGCAAATGACGAGATCAGAGCGGGCGACAGGTCGCTGTGGAGCTCCCGTGGTAGCTTGTAATCGATAACCGGATGGTCCACAGTACGCTGGTCGTGCTCAGACGCACCAAGAGCCCTACTAGCGGTTGGAGACTGCTGCAACGCTGAATCGCGGGGCAGCAGCGGAATCGCCCTTTCTTTGCCTTTGGTCTCTCTAGAAGGAAGAGGCGAATTCTTAGCAGAACCGCTGCTATGCAATGCCTCCGGGACCTTCAGGGAACTCAGTTCGGTGTTGAGCCATAGGTTGCTTTTCGACTTTGTAGGAACGGCCAGTCCTCCTGATTCGTCGGACACCCGACTGTTCTTCCCACACACCTCAGCATCAGCGCTTTCTCCGCTCTCGAACTCCGGAGGGGGGCTTGTCAGCTCTTCGGAACCTATATCCGAGCTTTGCCGTGACGCGGAATCTTCAGCTGCGTCATCACCAAATAAGGAAATACCCCTGTCCACAGTTCCAGGTGGGAAGACAGGACTCGAGAAACATGCGACAGGCGACGACCCAAGCATCGGTTTGTGATGACATGAGCAAACCGCGCGTTGAAGGCTCGTCGTGCTCGAATAAGTGGGTTGAAGCGGTGGGGAGGCGGGACGCGGAGGACGGTCGATCTCCATAGCAGAGCTTGAATTGGCATGAATCGCCAAGGACCGATGAGGCGGAGCGTTCGACTTTGGCTCGTGTTCAGGCGAAAGTGAATCCGTGGATTCAGCAGAAATCGAGGTGACCGAACTATCTCGCAAACGGGCATGTAGCAAGCTTGAACCAAGCCGAGAACCTGAACAGGTCCCGCAACCCGAGGTTGAAAGAGATGTCGACCCGGACCCCGGTTTCGACACCGAGGATGGCGGTAGATGCACTCTTCCACTACCGCTTTCGCTCCCAGCACTGCCTGTATCGCTCTTCCGATCCACTCTGGTCTCATTCCCTCTAGCATTCTCGGTAGCATTCGCACTAGCGTTCCCGTTCATGGAGTCGTCCGCAGAATTAAGTGCGGGTGGACCACTGGCATTTGAAGTACTCCACGGGGACCTCTCCCTACTCGAAAGGGGGAGTGAAGGCTGCGGTGGAAGATCCTCCTCTTCTGCGTGGGCATCAGATACCTGTTCCACCCACTCACGTGTAGAAGAGGACTGCCAGCTAACCTCCTTGGAATCACCAAGGTTGATGCTGGAAACATTGGTACCCTCTGGCACATCGTCGGTTCCCGCATTAGGGACATGCACCACGAGTGATTCTGGGCTGGAACACTGTTTCTGACCAGAGCGGTTGTGACGTCCGCGACCTTTCTGAATCGTGCGGTCCCCAGAAGAAACGTGAATTGGAACCGTGCCGGTCTTATGAAGCGGATCCTGAGTCTTCTCTGCTTCGTCGACGGTAGGTTCATCGACATCCATGCGTTCACTGTCATCAGAGATGCTCTCCTCGCCACTACTTTTCATGCTGTTGACCCCGGTCTTCGCGCTCTCGACACTGAACTCTCGGCCCGCCACCATGTTGTTTACACCAGCATTGTCCTCCTCACGCACCACAACACTAACCCCCGACGCCTCCTTCGGCCTCCGTTCTTCCCTATTTCTCCGCAACTCTCTCCTGATGCCATCCAATACCGCATCGACGGCAATGAACCCTCCCGTCCTCCCTACCCCAGCCGAACAATGCAACAACACAGGGGCTACCTTGCCAAGTGCGAACGCCGCGATACCGCTCTTTGAATCCAACTCGGGGTGCCTCCATTCACTTCCACGCCTTCCCTTCCCTCCCCATGGCACGACACCAGCATTAGTCGGGGATAACAACGACGAGTCATGTTCCTTTTGGTCAGGTCCAACATCTGGAGACTGACTGCCCGATAGACTGCCACTCCCGCTTCCGGGACTCGGGCTTCCACTCGGACTAGGACCTGGCGTACTCTCTGCAATAGCCTGCTCGACCTTTTTGACTAGGTCCAGCACGCCACGCGGGTCATCGGGAACATTCATGTCTGACCAATCGAGGTACTGTAAATGCGTAATTCTCCGTGGAGGAACTCCAGGATAGGACGTGTGGCTGAGAGTAAACGTGCGTGAAATCAATGTGGGCTGATCTCTGGACGACCTGCTGGTCTTCCCCTGTGCTTCACGGATGGCGAAGAATCCCCGCTTGGAGGCGTCCGTAGACGTCGGGTTGGGGGACAAAGGTGGAGAAGTGGAGAGTAGTTCGAGCCTCAATGGGCCGTATTCGGTGTCCGTCCAGTACGACCCACATTTAACCATGGCATTTTCGACCTCGCGAGTGAGCATGACGATGACGTGGACATTTTGTTCCCAAACGAGACTAGGGTAAACAAGCAGTCAGCATTGATCAACCTGTTGACTGATTGTGAAAACACACGTCCAGAAATCGACATACGTCGAAGGCAATGGTCCCTGGGTCGCAATGTACCGCTTGCGGGTGCCCAAAGGTTGAACGTATGAGGCATTCACGTAGTCGTCCACTGGGGACGGTTCTCTCCGCGGATTGCACGTTGTCCCTGTATCGTTTACAGCCTCCCCACCAGTCCTCGCTCTACTGATGAAAGCACTAAAAGAAGTAGCAGATGGGGATAGCGATTCCGATGTCCATGTCGGCTCTCCAATGCTTGGCAATAAGCCTCCCGGGCGGTTCGGCAGGCGCAGTGGAAACGATGAAAGTGGTCCAAGAGAGGGCAAGCTCAAGGCCTGCAGAGAAACCTGTCCGGGAGGGAGGGACAGTAGTTGAGGCGGTCGTAAACGCATCGGGGTGGGCGCGGGCGGTATCTCCATTGGCGTATAAAAGGGAGGTGTCGGAAATGGAAGTGCCGTAGCTGGTGTAGGTGGTCCTGACATCCGGGAATCTTGCTCGGTGGTGTCATACTCGATCTGTACTCGAGGAACGCTAGGAACCGGACCCAGAGTCGGATGGGCCAGTCCAGCTTCAAACTCTACACTAGTCCCGGCGATCGACGACCGTGCATCGAAATAGAAGGAATGTCTTGAAGAAGCACTGACCATCTGTGTCACCTCTGGATTCTGGCTTTTACCAAACGCGGGGCTCGATCGGCTTCGACGTTGATTGTCTTGTTCTTGCCCTCGCTCCTCCCTTTCTTTGCCTTTCCCTCCTGATCGATCCCTCGTGCTCCGACCGCGGTCTAAAGCTTTGCCTTTATCTCGCCTGCCTAGATGTGAGCCCTGATGACGGCCATCGTGGAGGCGGACGCGCGCATGTTCGAAAGGCCAGATATGGGTGTATCTGCGAGTTGAGAGAATTCAGTGAGCAAATGCATATTCCAACAAAAGGCAGGAAAAATCAAAGCATTATTGCCAGGAACACGCGCATCAAGGTGGGGTTCAGAAAGAGCCCCTACCAAAGCAGGATGATCGACGATCATTATAGCAAACGGTGTTGCGATCGAAAAGACCTTCGCGGAACACTTTGTCTCGTGATATCGGCGCGACCAGAGCCGGCATCACGCCTCCCATGACAGGCAGATAAGCGGCAAGTAAAATCACAAGATAGCGAATTCGAAATCAAAGGGATAAATGAACCAAACAACTTTCCAGAAGCGTCCAACAACCCACCTGTTTTTTGAGCCCTTTTCAACAGCGGCAGTGATCGAAAATGGAAAGCCGGCTGGATGAGGAGTGCCGGGAACTGTCTTTGCACCAGTTCGCACGCTCGCTCCGCGATCCTTATCGAGCAATCTACGTGGCTTGGCAGAAGCCGCAAACCCGGACACTTCGCTTTCCTTCGTATGATGCTCCATAATTGAGCGCAACCGACGCTGTTCAGCAAGTTCGATACGATAGAACTGCATTGCGAGCACTTCAGTGCCCTCCTCCACATTTGGATCGTTCTCGTCGGGATCGGATGTATAAGGATCGTCGCTCGATTCGGAACCGGATTCAAGACTATCGAGACCTGGATGACGGGAAGCGGACGAACACCTGAGGGCAGAACGACGAGCAATGTCCTGCAACCATCGAAAGGGTAGATCGTGGATCCGCCTCCTGACGCGTCTGGGAAGGCGCAAGGGAATTCGCTCACTGATGCCGTGGGAAAGTTCAACATTCTGGCGAATGGTGTCGAAGAAAGGGTTGGCGGCACGAGAAGTTGATGGGGCAGGGGTGTTTGGGAGGAGATTGGAGCCAGGGATGGCACCGAGGTGCGGGGTTGGGGCAACTGTGGTGGAAAAGAGAGAAAAGGCAGCTTTTGGGAGATGGGTTGTTCTGAGGGTACCCGATGAAGATGCGGCATCGAGTTCATCTTCCTCGGGGGTGAGGGGTTCCGTGGTAGCGAGGTCGCGGGCCTCCCTCCAAACTGCTTGAAACCCGCCACGGACCCAACCTAGCTCACCTGTGAAGCCCTCTGCACGAAATTTGCGCAAGAGACCAGCGATAATGCTGTTATCGGGAGAGAGTATGGAGTCTGAATCGTAGACCACGATGCGGGATGCAGAGGACCAATCTGCGAAGCGGGCGCGGGAAGAGGGCGAAGGGAGCATCGGGGAGAGTTTTGAAAGGGAGAAGAGGGGGCGCTTGAGAAGGGTTGTTGGGACGGAGAGGGAAACGGCATAGTTGACGCGTGCAGCTGCGTGGGCTGCGTGGGGCCGGATGTCGAGGATGAGGGCGTGAGGGTCGGCAAGGTAAGGCGCGAGGGCCGAGGGTGGGACGGGGGCGAAGGTGCGTGGGGGGGTGGGGGCCCGGGGAGGGGGAGGTGGTGGTGGGAGTGCGTGTGGAGTG
>JBBPRK010000500.1:0-22024 GCA_038093075.1 Boletus patriciae | reverse complement strand
CCTGCGTCCCCCGCCAACATGTGTCCACCCGTGTGAACGTGACACCGGGATGACCCACGCGTCAGCGACTCGAGGTGATGTCCATCACCGCATATATGGCGACGCACTCCCATGCTCCACCATCGCTTTTGCCGAAATGTACGCATCGCGTCGGCGATCCCACCAAACACGGGGAAGGGGAAGGGGAAAACGTGTCGAGAAGAACACGAGACAAAACAAAACGCGCATGGGAAACATAAAACGAAGACGGGGGCGCACCAGCATACCCAACGTGATACATGCGCCGCGACCGCGTACACATTGCGTTCGTGTTTGGGCTTCGTGATGGTATTTTGGCAAGGAGGCTCGTTAGCACCACATCCCGAGTCACCGACGAACTCCCAATGCACGGAACGCGTACCTTGTTAGATTTGGGCACGTGAATACGACGGCAAAACTCGGTGTCGAGGCAGGATTGGAGCACGGCAGAGGCGACGGCGACGCTGGACGTTTGTCCTGTGCGCGCGACAGGCCAGGTGAATACAACTGGACATGTCTGAAACGCCGTTCCAAATGCCAGCTGGGAGTCTGTGTTAGACTGCCTTCTGCCCTACTTGTACGCCCACGCACCCCGAGAAGTGTGGCTGCAAGGCGCCCATCCCAAAAGCGTCAGCGCCCGGTCCCACAACCAACACGTGAGCGTGCAGAGAGGGACATACTCGACGTCGTCTGAAACATAACCGGGTTCCCAAACCAGATTCAGAATGGCGCTACGCCCAGCCGCTTTTGCACGAACTGCAAGTCCTCCGTGGGCGGGAGAATGACACGGGAAGACGCTGCACAACTTGAATGAGAGAATCCCAAAGACAAGGTTGATGGCTTTGTATTTGATATTGTGGTGCACGAGCTAGCTAGACTGCTCGACGACTCTTGACTCGGTGAGCGAAGTGTTACGTAATCGTCATCGCCAGCCTTGCCCACTGCCATTGACGAGTGCCGGTGGAGGGTTCGATTTGCTGTGAACCTACTAAAAGTGCTCCAAGTGTGTCCCTCGTTGCATAATTTTCTTTCCCGATCTAAGCAGCGATGACAATCAGATCGGAGGCCAGAGAGGAACCATCACGACATGAATCGAGAACGTCCCTGTCTAGTACCCTGACTGTGTGTTTCGAGATCTAACTGCTAGCCTGCTGACTGACCTATCTAGCAGGACAGCATACAAACGCCCGAGGTTTCTGACCCATACCACAAATGTATGCGACCAGAGCAAGGGAAGGAGGACACCGGCCACCCGATCTGCGGATCTCGGGCAGCGACAGTTGCGGATTGCATGGGCAAAGGAGTCTGGATCGGCATGTTCGACGGTCGTCTAGGTCTCCCAGAAGCGCCACCTTCGAACTCAGTCGGAGCGAGGCTGTAGTCCTTTGCCTGTTGAGTCCCCACGCCTCTTCACCGTGGGAGAAGAGTCGGATGTTTGCGTCGGAACAGCCACCTCGGCGCAACACTTTATTCCACTCCCCGTCGCGTGTCTGTGCTCCCCAAATCCGCACGGGATCTCTGCTCGACAACGCACACAAGGTCGTTCGCGTTGATGCTCGTGAGTTCATGCCTGATGCGCCGCCGTCTTTCACTGATGGCGTGGTCCGGGTTCGCGGGATAGATGAACAAAGAGTCCACACTGCCGAGGGCGGTGTTGGTCTTGCCTTGCTCGGTGCATTTGTGGCGTTTTCGCCAACCTCAATCTCGGTCGGCAGCGAGCGAGCATGAGTTCATCCTCGATAGCTCTTTGACTTGGCATAGCAATCATCTCCACAATCGTTGCAACCAACTTGGAGCAACGGCGGACCTCGACGAGGCCACTCGGACGTTTTTCACCAGGCCACCCGGAACGGTCGCTATCTGTGAACAACCTTGCAGTTGGCTTCTCCACTCGGCACAACTCTGCCGCGTTCATCTCAGTAGCTTCCCTTTTCATCGATTTCGATCGTTGTTGACCTTTTCGCAGATCGTGTGACCACAGCTCTCGATACGCTCATCGCCCTTTATCGATCGTCCCGATTCGGTCGTTGTCGGTATGCGCGGCCAGAGGCGTATCATTGGTTTTGCTGGTGGGCGACCCAGTAGCATGTCCAGTGGCAAGTCCCCACTTGTTTCCCTTCGCGCTTGTATTCACAAGGGCCATCTTTTCCACAGGCGTGGGCTCTGTATCAATGTATGCTCCAATCATCGCCGTTAGGCCGGAAAGTAAAGTAAGGAAGGTTCGCCACAAGGGGCGAAGGACCCAAAGAGAGGGACTCGTTTTGAAGAGTAAGATCATTCCTTCTCTACTCTCCCCTGACTCTGTGTTATCCCGCCCGTCAAGTGTTTGGTCGTCCGTATATGCGTGCCTGCGTCTCTGAGAGCGTTGGTTTCCTACATTGACGACGCATATACTCGTGCGTCTGCGCCGGCAGGATGGCGCCCCTCTTGTAAAGACGGAGAACAATGGCGCATTGCCCGCCATCCCATCCATCCCACCGTCTACTACAAGGTCATGAGCTCGAGTGGTTAGTGGAGTTTACATAAATCGCTTTCTAGCAACCTCTCTGACCATTATCCACACTTTCGCCCTTCAGCCTCCCTCACCACGGGTGTTCAATGACAATTTCTTCTCGGCCCTTAGCATCGCCTGTTATTCGTAATAAAGCGCCATCTTCGTCACTTATTCCCTCCGACTGCAATACCTACCCCGATACATTCGCGCGAAAATCCCCCAGCACCAAAGACATCCGTATCCTCCTTCCTTCTGCACACTGTACATCTGTCCCCCACGGAGGTGTCAGTAATGGGCTTGATTAAACATGTCGAAAGTTCAACTCGGTCCGGTTCACACTTTGTGCAACTGCTACAACTCGATTCCAGTCCCACGCGCTCCGAGTCCACGTCTGGATAGACTTGAAGCCACCGACAACTTTGTGCCATATTTGGTACGTCCCGTCACCGACTTTGAGGTCGAACGTGCCTGTAGTTTCGACCATTGCTAAACTGAAATCCATAAAAACGAAATCTCGCCAAGCACGCAGCCGCGTTCACGTGGCATCCTGCGAATTCCTCGTAGCGGCACAAAGACGGTCGTGGTCACTTGACGGACGGCGTTCGAGGACACTGAAGCAACCGTCGGGCACACCTTAGGCTGAACATTGCTATTAGCGTACAACGAGTGTGCCAGTAGATGGGCTCATTACGTGCGCAGCTTGTTGATTCCCTGATAAATGGCGCATCCGTGGCATTTCAAACACTGGCTGTCAAAGACCTGTGGTCACTTATAGTCCTGCAAACTAACTTCACTGAACACGTCCCCATCCATACTACCGATTCTTCCTTCGATGAAATACACGTACACATTGATTATCCAACAGGTAACATATAGCAGAAAATGTATGGTGTGCGGAGTACGATCATCGATTTGACAGAAGATGGGCGGTAGGAGAGCGCGGCGATCGGCTCACCTATCCAAAGGTGACGTTGACATCGCGATCGTTGTCGTAGATTTGGATGTACTGGACTCGAATTAGCGTTCTATCATGTATGACGTTGCGGTCTGTCACATGTAGATCTCTCAGAGTGTCCCCACCTGCTGATCTGCTCGAGTGTAAACCCGCCTTACCCAGTCAGTGTCGCTCCAGGGCCGACCTCCGTGCAGCCCGACAGCAACAGTGAAGCACTGGAGCCCCCCGCCTGGGTCGACACGAATTGAATGAAGCCAGCCAGCTCGTGACCTAGATCATTCAGCGCGAGGGTGTTGACGCCGGCGACGGCGACGGCCGCCTGGCCGCCAACCGCCCAGCATCTGCAGCGTCCCTCGGAACTAGCGTGACATTAATGTTTCTTTAAAACATGGCCATGGCTGAACACAGTAAGTTTTAGTATAGTCACAGTGTAAAGAAAGAGGAAGAGACAGACTTGTTTAGCTGGTGGTCTGTTGGGAGATTGTTTTCGAGCTGGGTGATGCTCGGGGGCTATTGGGGGGTGCTTATATACCGCTACGGCAGTCCGGATGGGTTTCCTAGTAATAGCACTGACTTGCCTTGGGCCCGTCGTTCAACGGTCGAGCTCAAATTTGGAGCTGTGGCCTGACGTTCACCTCCGTCACTCTACGCCTCCCGGTGTCACGATCGATACAACCAGATCCGTGGGAATGGATTCTATGGAGTGGATCAGCTCGCATTCGGAACCCGTCGCAAAGAACGGGGGGGCTCGGGACCCCGAGCCTGATGTCAGAACCGGGTGTGTGGGTTCGAATGAGTGACAATGTCGAAATTACCTGTTTGTGCCATCTTCAGCGGGAGTATTATGATGACCATCATTCATCAATCAGAATGGCATCATTTCTGTGGAACGTCGTTTCTATCTGGATAGTGATCAGATCTCTCTCCGCAGCGACCGTCCTATACGCTGCCACATTTCCAGGGCCCGGTGCCAGCGGCGGCGCACCCAACGGTTGTCTCAGTCGAGCGAAAACTTGCAGCGCTCACATCTGCCCAAGGTGAGCGAGTCCTGTGGGTACGTCGAAGAAAGGGAAATTCCAGCACCTCCGATTATCTGATGTCTGCCAAATTTCGGGATCAGAACGTTGTAGGGTCCCTCGCGGATGAGTCCAGAGATGGAAAACTCAACTTACATTCCCTCCTCGTATGTCGCTAAGTGAGGTTCCCTCGGGAAATCACGAAGTTGCGCTCGGCCTGCCGCAGTTGGAACCCAACGACGCTAGGAACCACCAAGCAGAGATGGCTAGTATAAGCACATACTGATGAGTTCGGCCTGGGTGTGTATATCATCATTCCGACTTCGCTGTCCCTGTAGCGAGAGTGTAACCTAGAATAGTTAAGAGAAATATTGCTCTTCAATGATATGGTATAATTAACATACGAGATCCAAGCCACACGGCACCCAGGAAAGGTATAACACAAGGACAGGAAAAGAAGCTGCAGAGGTGAGTGTGCCAAAGGTTTGCCTCCCATGTGGCGACCCCTGGAGACCATCCGATCGGCCGTAACGAGGACCTCAACCCCTGACAGTCCTGTAAACCAACCCACTCCCAACCCGACTTCAGGGCTCCATAACTAATGTTTGTGTTAATGACGAGGCACTATGGCCGAGTTCAAGGATACGCAAGAATGGTGAACAGATGTAATTGGGTTAGGTCGATTCTATTATGCAAAGGATGAACCACTCCATACATTTTCGTTTTGAAACGTTTCCATGCGTGCTTCTCGTACTCCTTTCCTTCCCTTTGCGTTTCGTCGGCCTACAAAGTCGCGACTCAGTGTAAGCTTACAGCGAGGCAGCAATCACTTACAGTACACGAAGTGGCTCAATTAATGCCCGTTTCTGAAGGCTCACAAATCGATCACGAAACAAGTTTCCTTCAGGCTATCCAACACAGCGTCAACAAAGAGACACTCACAACCTCCAGTCACATACCTTGAGACTCCCGAGGTTTTCGCTCAGATCCTCTCCGATCTGCACCTCAATATCATTTTCAGGAACGCGGTGCTTTCCGAGTCGTTGGCCAGCGAGGCCTTTTCGCAACTTCAGCCGAAGCGCGAGCTGTCGTGCTAGCCGAGCTTGTTTCTGCTCATCCGCGACCTTGGAGAGATCAGAACGAAGCGCCTTGACCTGATTGACCGAGTTGAGGAGGCATTTTCGTAGCGCTTTCTCAGCCAGTGCTTGTTTCTGTGTTCTGTCAGTCACTGCCACAATCAAAGGTCTCTTCAAGACAGACCTCTGCTTTCTGCTTTGCCTTGTGAGCACGCTGTTGTTTGGTTTTCCTCGCACCCAGTTTCTTGGAGACTACGGCGGGTGTATCGGCGATCGCCACTCCGTCGTCCTTGATCTCGTCAATGACCATCCCAACAGGGATACCGTCTGTCACGTCGTTTGCGACAAACACGCGCGCGCACTCGATTTTCTGTCGAGCCTCCAGAAGACGATCGGCCTCTTCTTGTTTCTGTTGCTCGACTTTGTAGGCTTCCATGAGCAATTCTTCGTGTGCTTGTACTGGTGGATTGTAAGATGCGCCTGGATGAGGGACAGACACTGCAGGCACGTCGATCACATCTCACGGGTGACCAAGGTCGGGTTTCTGTCATCACAGAGATGAGCCACTTTCACGCCGAGGACACGGATACCTTACCACGATCGTACGTCTTCGAACCGTCTCTAGTCCTTCTGGCACAATTTCTTCGACGGCTGGCACATCCCACAGATCGTGTCCTCCACTGTGTTTGACGGCATGCGAGACGTCGATGGCAGCACTCCCCGCACCGAATTCAGTCGGATCCATGATGGCGTTAAACGGCCCTTTTCGGGGACGCTTCGCAATCCGTAACAGTCTCTCCTTGTCCGCGCGGGAAATCTTTCTCGTGCCAGACGGTTTCGTTGCGCGTGATACGACGGCAGCCACGGCGGACTGTTGCGAGAGGATTTTAGTGGACGTTAGTTGACGTTTCGAGTAGCGAGGCAACGTGGTTCGAACTGGAGTGCACGTTAGACGATCAGGTTGGGCGAGGACGGGAGGCAAACACACCTTGGTCGTCGCCCTTGGTGTCGACTACGAACAGCTGGTCGTCCGTCTGTTTTTGCAATATAGAGCTGCGTGCGGATCAGCAATGGTTGTAGAATGCGATCGCCTCGCTCACCCGACGACCCGTTCCTCTGCTCGAAGGCTCTCGAGCCCTTGTTCGACAGGTTGGATATCGATGTTCTTTCGCCATGCTCGCTTTCCTTTGCGACTTGACTGTGAAAGCTGGGACGGGGCGCCAAGCTTGGACTTGGCTGGTTTCGTGGTGGTCGAACTCATATCGGCGCAAGCCGACCTGAACTTTTTGCTGGAGAGATAGGTTATTACGTAATAATCCGTCTCCCGGTAATTAGGCTGCCACACCTGGGCAGCATCAACGATGTCAGACCCCGAACTTCGAACGGAACTTTCTAGCACCAGGTTGCACAGGTCATTGATCCATGCGGCCGTGCAGGATTGGCTTTGAAACCGATCATTGCATACCAGCGCAGTGCTGGCATGCATGATGCATCATAGATACACGTTACTTTTCACTCGAAGAGGCAAACTTCGCGGGTTGCTCCATGCACTGTCCTTACAGGAAGTCGGACTCGTGGACAAGGTTCGACTTGCTGTGGAAGCCAGTATACTTAAAATCGCTCCAGGTATTCTCTAGCTGCATACTTCAGTCATTCAGTTCCCCTGCTCAAGCCACAATGTCCAGCAGATCAGACAGCGGAGAAAAACAATCACGACCTCAACTGCAGACGTCCGGTTGCACCAAAAATGGTCCACCACGACTTGAATCAAACACGTCGCCGTCTTGTACCCTAACTGTGGGTTTCGACGCCCAGCTGCTAGTTTGCCGACTGACCTATCTCGCAGGATGGCATACAAACGCCCGGCGTCTGCGCCGAATTTGCGGACAAGGAGCAAGGGAAGGAGGAAACTCCCCCAGCCGGAGACCAGCCACAAGATGTGACCTCTTCCTCAGGTTCTGCGACACATGTAGACGAGAACGAAGAGCTGGTTATCACGAGTATGTAACTCATCTCTCGACACAGATGGCAAAGATTTCTAATGGCGTGATAGGTATCCGAGCGACAGACGTCGCTCTCGGCCTTAGACGCGTCCCCGCCGGATTTTACGCCGTGGTGCATCACAGTGACCTCGAATGGAGAACGGAAAATAAGCCTTCGTCAGTAAATGACGATGTCGTCGAATGGAGTGGGCCGATTCCAATGTGAGACTCCCCCTTCTCCAACTGGGGTTAGCCCTGACAGAGTTCCCAGACCGTCGGATCTGTCGGCCACCGTTCGACTTGAGGTGTATGCATCCTTCGAATTCCAGCCCGTGTTAGGTGCTGGGGAGCAGCTGCGAAAGCTGTCAACCACCGTGGAACAACTATTGGACCGCGGTGCAAAAGGCTTTCGTGAGTGGGACGACGTTTTGCACAATGATCTGGGTATTCATACCATGGCAGACGTTACCTTCTTCCCAAAGAGTGGTGATGTCGTATCCCCGTGTTCCTCTATTTTGGTCACTGTCGAACGGCACAGCAGTGATTCATCAGCGTTCAGGGTCCTTGGCCCACATTGCGTAAGTAGCCGACTTGTGTCAACACGATCCTCATTAATCAGTGTATGTTCATAGTCAACCACAGAACCGCGAGGCGAGCTAGAAGACGCAACGAACGAAGGGCACAGCGCCCTGTCGCGTTACCGAAAGCACGGGGGAAACCGGGATCTCACGCATTCTATCAAAGAGTTTGAGCGGGCGCTCAATATTTGTCCGCCGGACCATCCTTGTCGTGCGGCCGCACAGTCAAACCTGGCGATGGCCGAATTTATCCTCCGTCAAGTCGAGGGCACAGATGCCTCCTTCGAGGTCCCCCTTGGCTTGTATCACAATGCACTTGCTGCGCGTCCTGTCGGCCACGTTGACCGTATTTCCACGTTGATTCAGCTGGCCGCGGTGCATTTCGCGCGATTCGAGAAGCGGAGGGATAAAGCCGAGGGAGCACGAGCTGAGGCATTGCTACATGAGGCCATGGAGCTCAGCTCTACAGAGAGTCACGAAAAGCGAGCTGCAAGTTTCGCGCTCCAACTGCATGCCGCACGTGGGCCGGGCGCTGTTCAGGCGGATGGCGAATCATCAGCGGAGCAGGATTCAATTTCAATTTCAAGCTTAACGGACGAGGACCTATGGATTTTCAGTGTCCAGTTGTTGCGCCGCTTTGAACGGTTCGGTGATGTGGCCGACGTGCAGCAGGCAATCACAATTTTAGAGGAATTGGTCAGATCTACTTCGGTTTGGGATGCCCGGTACCTCGGACGACTATCGAATCTCGGTGTCGCGTTATCGTATCGTTTCAACCGCCTCGAGAGGCTGAGTGACCTCGAGGACGCAATTTCGAGGCAGAGCGCTGCTGTTGACCTCACCCCTCGTGGTCACCCCAACAAACCTGCCGTTCTTAACAACCTCGGCAACTCCTTCAAAACTCGTTTCGAGCGTCTCGGGGAGCTGAGTGACCTCGAGGACGCAATTTCGAGGCACAGGGCTGCTGTTGACCTCACCCCTCATGGTCACCCCGACAAACCTGCTCTTCTTAACAACCTCGGCAACTCCTTCAAAGCTCGTTTCGAGCACCTCGGAGAGCTGAGTGACCTGGAGGACGCAATTTCGAGGTACAGGGCTGCTGTTGACCTCGCCCCTCGTGGTCACCCCGACAAACCTGCCGTTCTTAACAACCTCGGCAACTCCTTCAGAGCTCGTTTCGAGCGCCTCGGGGAGCTGAGTGACCTCGAGGACGCAATTTCGAGGCACAGGGCTGCTGTTGACCTCACCCCTCGTGGTCACCCCGACAAACCTGCCGTTCTTAACAACCTCGGCAACTCCTTCAAAACTCGTTTCGAGCGCCTCGGAGAACTGACTGACCTGGAGGACGCAATTTCGAGGCACAGGGCTGCTGTTGACCTCACCCCTCATGGCCACCCCGGCAAAGCTACTCATCTTAACAACCTCGGCAACTCCTTCAAAGCTCGTTTCGAGCACCTCGGGGAGCTGAGTGACCTCGAGGACGCAATTTCGAGGTACAGGGCTGCTGTTGACCTCACCCCTCATGGTCACCCCGACAAACCTGGTCGTCTTAACAACCTCGGCAGCTCCTTCAAAACTCGTTTCGAATGCCTCGGGGAGATGAGTGACCTGGAGGACACAATTTCGAGGCACAGCGCTGCTGTTGGCCTCACCCCTGATGATCACTCCGACAAACCTGGTCGTCTTAACAACCTCGGCAGCTCCTTCTTCACTCGTTTCGAGCGCCTCGGGGAGTTGAGTGACCTGGAGGACGCAATTTCGAGGCACAAGGCTGCTGTTGACCTCACCCCTCATGGTCACCCTGGCAAACCTGCTGTTCTTAGCAACCTTGGCAGCTCCTTCCAAACTCGTTTCGAGCGCCTCGGGGAGCTGAGTGACCTCGAGGACGCAATTTCGAGGCACAGGGCTGCTGTTGACCTCACCCCTCATGGTCATCCCGACAAACCTGCTCTTCTTAACAACCTGGGCAACTCCTTCGAAACTCGTTTCGAGCGCCTTGGGGAGCTGAGTGACCTGCAGGACGCAATTTCGAGACACAGGGCTGCTGTTGACCTCACCCCTCATGGTCACCCTGGCAAACCTGCTCATCTTAACAACCTTGGCCACTCCTTCAAAACTCGTTTCGAACGCCTCGGGGAACTGAGTGACCTCGAGGATGCAATTTCGAGGCAAAAGGCTGCGGTTGACCTCACCCCTCATGGTCACCCTGACGAACCTACTCGTCTTAACAACCTCGGCAGCTCCTTCTTCATTCGTTTCGAGCACCTCGGAGAGCTGAGTGACCTGGAGGACGCAATTTCGAGGCTCAGGGCTGCTGTTGACCTCACCCCTCATGGTCACCCTGGCAAACCTGGTCGTCTTAACAACCTCGGCAACTCCTTCAGAGCTCGTTTCGAGCACCTCGGGGAGCTGAGTGACCTGGAGGACGCAATTTCGAGGCAGAGGGCTGCTGTTAACCTCACCCCTGATGGTCACCCCGACAAACCTGGTCGTCTTAACAACCTCGGCAGCTCCTTCAAAACTCGTTTCGAGTGCCTCGGGGAGCTGAGTGACCTCGAGGACGCAATTTTGAGGCACACGGCTGCTGTTGACCTCACCCCTGATGGTCACCCCGACAAACCTGGTCATCTTAACAACCTCGGCAACTCCTTCAAAACTCGTTTCGAGCGCCTCGGGGAGCCGAGTGACCTGGAGGACGCAGTTTTGAGGCACACGGCTGCTGTCGACCTCACCCCTCATGGTCATCCCGACAAACCTGGTCATCTTAACAACCTCGGCAACTCCTTCGTCACTCGTTTCGAGCGCCTCGGGGAGCTGAGTGACCTCGAGGACGCAATTTCGAGGCACAAGGCTGCTGTTGACCTCACCCCTCATGGTCACCCCGACAAACCTGCTCTTCTTAACAACCTCGGGAACTCCTTCAAAGCTCGTTTCGAGCGCCTCGGGGAGATGAGTGACCTGGAGGACGCAATTTCGAGTCACAGGGCTGCTGTTGACCTCACCCCTCGTGGTCACCCCGACAGACCTGCCGTTCTTAACAACCTCGGCAACTCCTTCGAAGCTCGTTTCGAGCGCCTTGGCCAGCTGAGCGACCTCGAGGAAGCACTCTCCCACTATTTCCATGCTGCTTCCACCCCCATCGGCCCTATCAGTACTCGATTTCAGGCATCACAGAAATGGATATCATGCGCTCAGCGTATACGCCATCACACTCTCCTCCATGCATATTCCACTGCCATCAGCCTCCTTCCTGAACTCGCATGGATTGGCCTCTCTCTTACACAACGCTGCGATGACCTTAGGCGTGGTGCGAATGTGGTGCGGGAGGCAGCGGCGGCAGCATTGGACTCGGGACTCCCAGAAACCGCTGTGGAATGGCTCGAGCAAGGACGCTCCATCGTTTGGGGGGAACTCTTTCAGCTTCGCAACTCCTCCGAAGACTTGTCTTCTGCTCATCCAGATCACGCGCGTAGACTTCGGGAACTGTCTGCCGCATTAGAGCATGCTAGTGCCAATCGCGAAAAATCTTTGTCCACACTCTTGGAATCGACTCAAAGTGCCGTGCATCCTACGACACAGTCTCTGCAACAAGAGGCTGACCGACATCGTATGCTCGCCATCGAGCGAGACAAACTGCTCCGGGCCATCCGGAGGTTGCCAGGCTTCGAGCGATTCCTCCTCCACAAAGATTTCTCTCAGCTCCGAGCCTCGGCACACTCCGGACCGGTGGTCATACTCAACGCTGCAGAAAGCCGTTGCGACGCATTAATTGTTCTTGCTGATATAGATCACGTAATTCATGTCCCGCTTCCCGCTTTCACTTTAAAGAGATCCGCAGGCCTTCAGAAGATGCTGGAGAAATTGCTTGGTCACGCTCGCTGTGAAGACAGGGAGGGGAAAAGTGCGACACGGGGTTGCGTTGACTGGGAGCCCCTCTTATCCACCTTGTGGAATGGCGTCGTCAAACCAATCCTGGATGCCTTGGCTTTCTCGGTCCGTCATGTCGTGTCGCTTGAATTCATACATGATCCGTTGATCTGTCTCCCAACAGGCTCCCGGTGACCTATCGCGTATTTTCTGGTGTCCTACTGGCCCTTTCGTCTTTCTTCCTATCCATGCAGCTGGTTACTATGACACCCGGCATTCGCACAATGTGTCCGAATTTGTCATCTCGTCATATGTCCCTACTCTCAGTGTTCTTGCGCCTCCGCCCAATCCCGATACGGCACCTAGCGACGATTTCCGCCTCCTCGCTGTTCGTCAGCCACCCTCAGATGGTCAATTCCAACTTTCAGGTGTGGCCATCGAGTTGGAACACATCAGGGTCGAAATCAAGAAATTACCTTCAGCACGCACCACCCTCCTCGAGTCGTCTGTCGGCACCGTCGAGGAAGTGCTTTCCCTCATGAAGGAGGCAGACTGGGTCCATTTTGCATGCCACGGGGTCCAAGATCCCGCTCGTCCATCTTCGAGTGGACTGTGCCTCGCCGATGGACGCCGCTTGAAAATATCCGACATCATCGCCTTGTCACGTTCCCGTGGTGGCCTTGCCTTTCTCTCCGCATGTCAGACGGCGATGGGTGACGAGGGTCTCACCGACGAAGCCATTCATATCGCAGCGGGAATGTTGTTTGCTGGTTACGGGGGCGTCGTTGGGACGATGTGGTCGATCAGCGATAAGCATGCACCGGTTGTGGCTAAGGACGTGTACGAGGAACTGTTTCGGGACGGCAAACGGCCTGATTATCGGGAGGCCGCACGAGCACTGCACAAAGCTATTGGGCGTCTTCGGGGTAGACTCGATAGAAGGTCGTTCGCCACATGGCTTCCGTTCATCCATGTAGGTCTTTGACTCGTAATCGCGTGTCTACATGTCTTGTATTGTCACGGTGTCGTACCTGCTTGCGCCTCTCTGTACACGGACCGACATTCTTGCACTTCTTCATATTCCTATGTATGTATTTTACTTACAGTAAATCGCGTCCGGCACTTTTCTATCCCGAGAATCTGACATGTACCTGGTTGGCGATGAATTCTGGTATCACATCCTATCGTGCAGCGATCGATGCATCCGAGATTCTACTCTGTACGATGCACGATCGACTTGCCAGGCTCTCCACACGGTCTAGGGACTGGTCGCGATGGGCCCGCGTCCCCCGCCAACATGTGTCCACCCGTCTGAACGTGACACCGGGATGACCCACGCGTCAGCGACTCGAGGTGATGTCCATCACCGCATATATGGCGACGCACACCCACGCCCCACCACTGCTTTTGCCGGAATGTACGCATCGCGTCGGCGATCCCACCAAACACGGGGAAGGGGAAGGGGAAAACGTGTCGAGAAGAACACGAAACAAAACAAAACGCCCATGGGAAACATAAAACGAAGACGGATACGCACCGGCAACCTAACGTGATGTATGCGCCGCAATCACGTACGCATTGCGCTTTACGCGGGAGGTCTGGGAAGGCGGTCACAAGGCCAGTGAGAGTGTCGGATGTCGGCGATGATCTTTCATGGCGTTCGGGATTTGGCTGCGTGATGGTATCTTTGGCATGGAGGCTGGTCAACACCATACACCGAGTCACCCCCAGAGCACGAAACATGCACCTTGTCAGATTTGGGCACGTGAATACGATGGGAAAACTCGGTGTCGAGGCAGGATCGGAACATGGCAGAGGCGATGGCGACGCTGGACATTTGCCCGGTGCTCGCAAAAGGCCAGGTGGAAACGGCTAAACACTTCTAAAACGCTGTTCCAAACGCCATCTAGGACTCTGTGTCAGCTTGCCTTCTCACGCCCACGCACCCGACAAGTGTGGCAAGGCGCCCATCCCAAAAGCATCAGGGCCCTGTCCCACAACCAACATGCGAGCGTGCAGAGAGAGACATACTCGACATCGTCTGAAACACCATCGGGTTCCCAAACCAGATTCAGAATGGCACTACATCCAGCCACTTTTGCACGAACTGCGAGTCCTCCGTGGGCAGGAGAATGACACGGGAAGACGTTGCTCAACTTGAATGAGAGGATGCAAAAGACGAGGTTGATGGCTTTGTATTTGACGCTGTGGTGCACGAGCTACTACTAGCTAGAGCACGCGACGAGGCGATGGAAGTGAGCAAAGGATTACGTAATCGTCATCGCCGGATTCGATTTGCTACTCTCCCTTCAATCTGGGTTATCTCACCCGTCAAGCGTTTGGTCTACAAGCCCACGTATTCGTGCCTGCGTCTCTGATAGCGTTGCCTTTCTACATATGACGCATATACTTATGTGTCTGCGCCGGCAGGGTGGCACCCCTCTTGTAAAGACGGAGAACAATGACGCATTGACCGCAATTCCATCTCACCGTCTAATGCTGGACTACTACAAGGTCATGAGCTCGAGTGGTTAGTGGAGTTGACCTACTAGAATCACTTTCTCACGGGCTTTCTGACCACCTTCCACGGTTTCGCCCTTCAGCCTCACTCACCACGTGCGTTCAACAACGATCTCTTACAATACCCTCGCGAACACCTCGACCTTCAGCATCGCCTGTCATTCGCATCAAAGGTTATTTATTCCCTCCGGCTGCAATACCTACCCCGATACATTCACACGAAAATCCCCCAGCAACAGGGCCATCCGTATCCTCCTTTCTTCTTCATGCAGTACACCTGTCCGCTACGGAGCTGTTGGTAATGGGCTTAATTAAACATGTCGAAAGTTCAACTCAGTCCGGTTCGCACTTCGTACAACTGCTCCAACACGATTACAGTCCCACGCGCTCCGAACCCACGTCTGGATAGACCTAAGGCCACCAACAACTTTGTACCATGTTTGGTACGTCCGTCACCGACTTTGAAGCCGGACGCGCCTGCAGTTTCGACCATTGCTAAACTGAAATCCAAAGGAACGAAATCTCGCCAAGCATGCAGCTACGTTCACGTGGTGTCTTGCGACTTTCTCACAGCAGCACGAAGAAGGTCATGGTTAAGTACTTGACGGACGGCGTTCGAGGTCACCGGGATCAGCTCGTATCACATTTGGAACCCGTCGCAAAGGAAAAGGGGACTCGGGACCCCGAGCCTGATGTCAGAACCGGGTGTGTGGATTCGAATGAGTGACAATGTCGAAATTACCTGTGTGTGCCATCTTCAACGGGAGTATTATGATGACCATCATTCATCAATCAGAATGGCATCATTCCGTGGAACGTCTCTTCTATCTGGACAGTGATTAGATCTCTCTCCGCAGCGACCCTCCTATATGCTGCCGCTTGCGAAGGCCCGGTGCCAGCGGCGGCGCACCCAATGGTCGTCTCAGTCGAGGGATAGCTTGCAGCGCTCGCATCTGCCCAAGGCGAGCAACGAGTCCTAGAAGTACGTCGAAGAAAGGGAAGTTCCAGCACCTCCGATTATCTGATCTCTGCCAAATTTCAGGATCAGAATGTCGTAGGGTCCCTCGCAGACGAGTCCAGAGACGGAAAACTCAACTTACATTCCCTTCTCGTTCGTCGTTATGTGAGGTTCTTTTGGGAAATCCCGAAGTTGCGCTCGCCCGCCGCACTTGGAATGTTGGGCGAGATCCTCGACGCTAGGAATCACCCAGCAGAGATGGCAGTATAAGTACATCACTGATGAGTTCGGCCTGAGTGTGTATACCATCATTCCGACTTCGCTGTCCCTGTAGCAGGAGTATAATAACCTAGAATAGTCGAGAGAAATATTGCTCTTCAACGATATCGTATGGTCAGAATACCAGATACAAGCCACGGAACGCCCGGGAAGGGTGTAACACAAGGACAGGAAAAGAAGCTGTAGAGGTGACTGCCCAAAAATCCTGCCTCCCATACGGCGACCTCTGGCGACCGTCCGATCGGCTGTAACGAGGACGTCAACCCCAGACGGTCCTGTGAAACTAACCCACTCCCAGCCCTCGACCCCACTTCAGGGCTCCACAACTAATGTTTGTGTTAATCATGGATGCAGCCCAGGCACCATGGCCGAGTTCAAGGATGCGCGAGAATGAGGGACAGACGTGATTGGTTTATGTCAATTCTATTGTGCAAAGATTGAACCACTCCATACGGTTCCGCTTCAAAGCTTTTCCTTGCATACCTCCCGTACTCCTTTGCCTTCGCTTCGCGCCTCGTTGGCTACAGAATCACATCTTAGCCTGAGCCCACAGCGAGGCAGCATCACTTACGTTACACGAACACGCGGCTCAATCAATGCCCGTTGCTGAAGGTTCACAAGACGTTCGTGGAACAAGTTTCCTTCAGGCTATCCAACACAGCGCCAACAAAGAGACATTCATAACCTCGAGTCGTATACCTTGAGATTTCTGAGATTCTCGCTCAGATCCTCCCCGGTCTGTACCTCGATATCTTTTTCAGGAACGCGGTGCTTTCCGAGTCATTGGCCAGCTTCAGCCTTTGCGCAAGCTGTCGTGCTAGCTGGGCTTGTTTCTGCGCATTCGCAACCTTGGGGGGGTCAGGACGCAGCGCCCCGACTTGAGTGACGGAGTTGAGAGGGCGTTTTCGCAGGGCTTTCTCCGCCAATGCATGTTTCTGTGTTCTGTCAGTCACTGCTACAACCAATGGTCTCCTTGAAGCGGACCTTTGCTTTCTGCTTTGCCTTGCGAGCACGCTGTTGTTTGGTTTTCCTCGCGTCTAGTCTCTTGGGGGCTACGGCGGGTATATTAGTAATCGTCTCTCCGTCGACCTTGATCTCGTCGATGACCATCCCAGCAGGGACACCTCCCGTCACATCGTTTACGGCAATCTCGCACGCAAGAGACAATCAGCCTCTTCTTGTCTCCGTTGCTCGACTTTGTAAGCTTCCATGAGCAATTCTTCGTACGCCTATACTCGCGGATTATAAGACGCACCTGGATGAGGCACACCGCAGGCACATCGATCACATCTCGCGGGTGGCCAAGGTCGGGTTTCTGTCATCACAAAGACGAGTCACGTTCATGGCGGGGATACGGGCACCTTACCACGATCGTGCGTCTTCGAACCGTCTCTAGTCCTTCTGGTACAATTTCTTCGACAGCCCGTACATCCCACAGGTCGTGTCCTCTGCTAAACGGCCCTTTTCGGGGACGTTTCGCGATCCGTAACAGTCTCTGCTTGTCCGCACGGGAAATCTTTTTCGGGCCAGACGGTGTCGTCCCGCGTGACACGACGGCAGGGACGGCAGACCGTTGGGAGAGGATTTTAGTGGACGTCAGTTGACGTTTCGAGTAGCGAGGCAACGATGTTCGAACTGGGGCCGACGTTGTCAATGGACGTGGATGTCGAGGATGGACGGCGGACGCACCTTGGTCGTCGCCCTTGGTGTGGACTTGCCTGTCATACTTGAGAGGATAGCTATTAGGTAATCATCAGCATCTCCTGGTAATTAAGCTGCCACACCTGGGCAGCATCAATGATGTCAGACCTCGAACTTTGAATGGAACTTTCCAGCACCAGGCTGCACAGGTCGTTGATCGTGCAGGATTGGCTTTTAACCGATCGTTGCATACCAACGCAGTGCTGGCATGCATGATGTATCGTGGATACACGTTGCTTTACGCTCGAAGAGGCGAACTTCGCGGGCTGCTCCATGCACTGTCCTTACAGGAAGTCGGACTCGTGGACAAGGTTCGACTTGCTGTACAAGCCAGTACTTAACAGCGCTCTAGGTATTCTCTCGCTGCATACTACATCCATTCAGCTGCCCTGCTCAAGTCAGAATGACCAGCAGATCAGACAATGGAGAAAAACGATCGCGACCTCAACCGCAGACGTCTAGTTGCACTAAAAACAATCCACCACGATTTGAATCAAACACGTCGCCTTCTTGTACCCTAACTGTGGGTTTCGACGCCCAGCTGCTACTCTACTGACTGACCTATCTCGCAGGATGGCATACAAACGCCCGGCGTCTGCGTCGAATTTGCGGGGAAGGAGCAAGGGATGGAGGAAACGCCTTCAGCCGGAGACCAGCCGCATGTGACCTCTTCATCAGGCTCTGCAATACATACGGGGGAGAACGAGGAACTGGTCATTACGAGTATGTAACTCATTCCTCTACACAGATTGCAAAGATTACTGATGGATTGGTAGATATCCGAGCGACAGACGTCGCTCTCGGCCTTATACGCGTCCCCGCCGGATTTTACGCCGTGGTGCATCACAGTGGCCTCGAATGGAAAACGGAAAACAAGCCTTCGCCAGTAAATGACGATGTCGTCGAATGGAGTGGACCTATGCCAATGTGAGACCCTCGGGCCCTTCTTCAACTGGGGTTAGCCCTAACAGAGGTCGCAGACCGTCAGATCTGTCGGCCACCATCTGTCTTGAGGTCTATGCTTCCTTCGAATTCCAGCCCGTGCTAGGTGCCGGGGAGCAGCTGCGAAATTTGACGATCACCGTGGAACAACTATTGGACCGCAGTACAAAAGACGTTCGTAAGTGAGATGGCATGTTTCGCAAGGGTCTGCATACTCACACCATGACAGCGTTTATCCTCTTCCCAGAGGATGAGGATGTTGTATCGCCGTGTTCATCTATTCTGGTCACTGTAAAACGCCGGACGTGCGAGAACATTGATGCATCCGCGTCCAGGGTCATTGGCCCTCGTTGCGTAAGTAGTCGACTTGTGTCAATACGATCCTCATAAACCAGTGTATGTCCATAGTCAACAACAGAATCCCGAAGCGAGCTGGAAGACGCAACAAACCAAGGGCACAGCGCTCTCTCGCATTACCGAAAGCACGGGAATAAATGGGATCTGGAGCGTGCTATTGAGGACTTTGAGCGGGCGCTCAGTATTTGTCCGCTGGATCATCCTTGTCGTGCAGCCACTCAGGCAAACCTGGCAATGGCCAAATTCATCCTCTGTCAAGTCGAGGACACGGATACCTCCTTCGAGGTTCCTCTCGACTTATGTCGCAATGCACTTGCTGCGCGTCCTGTCGGGCACGTTGACCGTCCATCCACGTTGATTCAGCTGGCTGCGGTGCATTTTGCGCGATTCCGGAAACGGAGGGATAAAGTCGAGGGAGCACGGGCTGAGGCATTGCTGCATGAAGCCATGGAGCTGAGCTCCACAGAGAGTCACGCAAAGCGAGCAGCGACTTTCATGCTCCACCTGCACGCCGGACGTGGGTTGGCCGCTCTTCAGGTGGATGGCGAATCATCTACAAAACGGGATTCAGTTTCAGGCTTAACGGACGAAGACCGAGAGATTTTCAGTGCCCAGTTCTTGTACCGCTTTGAACGGTTCGGTGATGTAGCCGACATGCAACAGGCGATCACACTTTTGGAGGAATTGGTTACGTCGACTTCGGTTTGGGATGCCCGGTATCCTCGAAGACTAACGAATCTCGGTGTGGCGTTATATTGTCGTTTCAAGCGCCTCGGGGAGCTGAGTGACCTCGAGGATGCAATTTCGAGGTACAGGACTGCTGTTGGCCTCATCCTTACTGGTCACCCCGACAAACCTGCTCTCCTTAACAACCTGGGCACTTCCCTTGTCACACGCTTCGAGCGCCTCGGTGAGTTGAGTGACCTCGAGGACGCAATTTCGAAGTGCAGGGCTGCTATTGATCTCACCCCTCATGGTGACCCCGACAAACCTAGGCGTCTTAACAACCTCGGAAACTCCTTCAGAGCTCGTTTCGAGCGCCTCGGGGAGCTGAGGGACCTTGAGGACGCAATTTCAACACTCGGGGTTGCCGTTGATCTCGTTCCTCGTGGTCATCCTGGCAAACCTGCTCTTCTTACCAACCTCGGCAGCTCCTTCCAAACTCGTTTCGAGCGCCTCGGGGAGCTGAGTGACCTCGAGGACGCAATGTCAAGATACAGGGCTGCTGTTGATCTCACCCCTCATGGTCACCCCAACAAACCTGGTCTTCTTAGCAACCTTGGTGGCTGCTTCAAAGCTCGTTTCGAGCGCCTTGGGGAACTGAGCGACCTCGAGGACGCAATTTCGAGGCACAGGGCTGCTGTTGACCTCACCCCTCATGGCCACCCGAACGAGCCTGCTTGTCTTAACAACCTCGGCAACTCCCTCACAGCTCGTTTCGAGCGATTTGGGGAGCCGAGTGACCTCGAGGATGCAATTTTGAGGCAAAGGGCTGCTGTCGAGCTAACCCCTCATGGTCACCCGAACAAGCCTGCTTTTCTTTACAACCTCGGCAGTTCCTTCAAAGCTCGTTTCGAGCACCTCGGAGAGCTAAGTGACCTCGAGGACGCGATTTTGAGGCTCAGGGATGCAGTTGACCTCACCCCTCATGGTCACCCCGACAAACCCCGCCGTCATAGCAACCTCGCCACCTCCTTCAACGCTCGTTTCGAGCGCCTCGGGGAGTTGAGTGACCTCGAGGACACAATTTCGAGGCTCAGGGCTGCTGTTGACCTCACCACTCATGGTCACCCCGACGAACCATCCCATCTCGGCAACCTGGCCAGCTCCTTGAGAAACCGCTTCGAGCGCCTCGGGGAGCTGAGTGACATCGAGGATGCAATTTCGAGGCACGGGCTGCTGTTGACCTCACCCCTCATGGTCACTCCGGAAAGCCCGCTCGCCTTAACAACCTCGGTAGCTCCTTCATCATTCGTTTTCAGCGCCTCGGGGAGCCAAGTGACCTCGAGAGCTCAATTTCGACGCTCAGGGCTGCTGTCGACCTCACCCCTCATGGCCACCCGAAGAAGCCTGTTTGTCTTAACAACCTCGCCCGTTCCTTCATCATTCGTTTCGAGCGTTTCGGGGAGCTGAGTGACCTCGAGGACGCGATTTTGATGCTCAGGGATGCAGTTGACCTCACCCCTCATGGTCACCCAGACAAACCTAGTCGTCTTGCCAACCTCGGAAACTCCCTCAAAGCTCGTTTCGAGCGGCTCGGGGAGCTGAGTGACATCGAGGACACAATTTCGAGGCAGAAGGCTGCTGTTGACCTCACCCCTCACGGTCACCCCGACAAACCTGTTCGTCTTCACAATCTCGGTAACTCCTTCGGCGCTCGTTTCGAATACCTCGGGGAGCTGAGCGACCTCGAGGAAGCAATTTCCCTCTATTTGCATGCTGCTTCTGACCCCATCGGCCCTATCAGTATTCGATTTCAGGCATCACAGAAATGGATATTATGTGCTCGGAGTATACGCCATCGCACACTCCTCCATGCATATTCTACTGCCATTAGCCTCCTTCCTGAACTCGCATGGATTGGCCTCTCTCTTACACACCGTTACGATGAGCTCGCGCAAGGTGCCGATGTGGTGCGGGAGGCTGCTGCTGCTGTTTTGGATTCCGGACTCTCCGAAACTGCCGTGGAGTGGCTCGAGCAAGGACGCTCCATCGTTTGGGGGGAGCTTTCTCAGCTTCGCAGCTCCTACGAAGAGTTGTCTTCTGCTCATCCACATCACGCGCGTAGACTGCGGGAACTATCGGCCGCATTAGAGCGTGCTAGTGCAACTCGTGAAAAATCCTTGTCCGCACTCTTGGAAGAGACTCCAAGTGCCGTGCATCCTATGACAGAGTCCTTGCAACAAGAGGCTGACAGACACCGTATGTTCGCTATCGAGCGAGATAAACTGCTCCAGGCCATCAGGGGGCTGCCAGGCTTCGAGCGATTCCTCCTCCACAAAGATATCTCTCAGCTCCGAGCTTCAGCACACTCCGGACCGGTGGTCATACTCAATGCTGCAGAAAGCCGTTGCGACGCGTTGATTGTTGTTGCTCAGGTGGATCATGTAATTCATGTCCCGCTTCCCACTTTCACTTTACAGAGATCCACGGGTCTTCAGAAGATGCTGGAGAAATTGCTTGGTCACGCTCGCTGTGACGACAGGGAAGGGAAAGGTGCAATACGGGGTTGCGTTAGCTGGGAGCCCCTCTTATCCAGCTTGTGGAACGGCGTCGTCAAA